>WOXC01010553.1:0-72420 GCA_011680675.1 Gymnobelideus leadbeateri
CTTCTCTCCCTCCCTGCTTCCCTCCCTCCTTTCCCTCCCTTCCTTCTCCTCTCCATCCTTCTCTCTTTCCTTCTTTCTCTCTTCCCTTTCCTCCCTCCTTTTTCTGTCTCTCCCTCCCTCCTTCCTTCTCTTCTTCCCTCTCTTTGCTTTCTTCCCTTCTTTCTTCCTTCCCTTCCTTCCTCCTCTTCCTTCTTTCTTTCCTTTATTCCCTCCTTCCTTCCCTTTTTACTTCTCTCCCTCCCTCCCTCTTTCTCTTTCTTTTTCTTCCCTCCTTCCCTTCCACATTCCTTCTCTCTTTCCTTCTTTCTCTCTTCCCTTTCCTCCCTCCCTTTTCTGTCTCTCCCTCCTTCCTTCTCTTCTTCCCTCTCTCTTTGCTTTCTTCCCTCCTTTCTTCCTTCCCTTCCTTCCTCCTCTTCCTTCTTTCTTTCCTTTATTCCCTCCTTCCTTCCCCTTTTACTTCTCTCCCTCCCTCCCTCTTTCTCTCTCTTTTTCTTCCCTCCTTCCCTTCCACCTTCCTTCTCTCTTTCCTTCTTTCCCTCTTTTCTTCTCTCCCTCCCTCTTTTTCTCTCTTCCATTCTTCCTTCTCTCTTTCCTTCTTTCTTTCCTTCCTTCCCTCTTTCCTTTCCTTCCCCCCTTCCCTCCCTTCACTGTCTGCAGAGCTAGCCCTGATGCCTCACTGTCTCCTTGGGACCACAGGGGTGGAGAACCTTTCGGAGAAGGATCGGAAAGAACTGGAGAGCCAGCTGAGAGCCCGGGAAGAGCACCTACTCCCTCTCTACCACCAGGTGGCAGTGCAGTTCGCTGACCTCCATGACACACCTGGGAGGATGCAGGAGAAAGGCGTCATCACAGTTAAGGGAGTTTCCCAGTGTCCTTTAATCCTCTGGAAGATGGGGTGTGGCGGCCCAGCGGTCCATTGACCTGGCCAGGCGTGGCCATCCCCCCAAAGGCCTGCAGAGAAGGGAGGGGCGATGGGGCCAGGCCCCAGGACTTCCACCTTGGCTAAACCCCTAGTGGACGTGGAGATGGCTGCCATCACAGAGCATCCTCCTTGGCCACTTTGACCCAGTTATTTTCCTATGAGATCTTGCTTTTGTTATTTACATTTTAAATATGGAAACTACATTAACATAAGCCATTTGTCATTGGGTATAAAATTGGTTCTTATATAGTTATCCAATGTCAGAACTGGGAGGGGCTTTAGAGCCTAGAATGTCAGAGAGCTGAAAGGGGCTTAGAACCTAGAATGTCAGAGCTGGGAGGGGCTTAGAATCTAGAAGGTCAGATCTGGGAGGGGCTTTAGAGCCTAGAATGTCAGAACTAGGAGGGATCTTAGAACCTAGAATGTCAGAGCTAGGAGGGACCTTAGAACCCGGTCCCTCACCTCCCATCCCAGGGCTCTTCCTCACCTCCTAGGGGATGGCTGCCTCTCCACTCAGGGCTCTGGCTTCTTTTTCAGGACATTCTGGAGTGGAAGAATGCACGCACATTCCTCTACTGGCGTCTTCGCCGCCTCCTACTTGAGGACATTGTCAAGAATGAGATCCTGCGGGCCAATGGCGAGCTCAGCCATGTGCATGTCCAGTCAATGCTGCGCCGCTGGTTCATGGAGACGGAGGGCGCTGTGAAGGTTCTTTCTGCCTCAGTTCCCTGGCCTCAGGCTGGCACGCATCAGCCTACATTCTTTAGAAATCCCTCTTTGCAGGAAGGGAGACACCCCAGTGCTCTAAGCTGAGTGGGGGGAAGCTGGGCCTCTCTGGGGGACACTGAGTCTAAGCCAGATCACTCTTATAGAGAGGGCTACACCACCAGTCCTGTCCTCTGAAGAGATGGGGCCCTTACTTCTTATTAATTCTCTTCTCCCTGTTTATTAGTCCCAATTGGAGAACTAATTAAGCCTTTGAAATAGTGGGCAGATATATATGATGAGGGCCCCTGGGAAACCCCCCACCTCTGCCAAGGTGGGGAGTGGTCTTCTCATTGCCTCTAGGAATGGTTTCTCTTGTAAACTTTGTTCCTCCACGGCCAGTGGCCAGCAGCCGCCCAGGAGGGATGAGTGACTTCCTACTTTTAATACTTTGGCTGAATGGATGAGTCTGGACCCGCTCCCAGCCGTGAGGAGGCAGTCACCAGTCCCATTGTCCTCCTGGACAAGTCACCAAGAGGCCTGTTTGCCCCAAGGGGGTCTGGGAGCTGAGGCTGATTTGTCCTGGTCATCATCACACTGAGTTTTCTGAGGTCCAGAGTCCTGGCATCTGTCCATGCCATCCTTTGTTCTGTCCCTTCCCCTGGCCAACTAGCTTTCCCTCTCTCCCTAGGGATACCTCTGGGACAACAACCAGGTGGTCGTGGAGTGGCTGGAGAAACACCTTCAGCAGGAGGATGGCCTACACTCTGCCATTTGGGAGAACATCAAGTGTCTAAAGCGGGATTTTGTCCTCAAGACCATCCGAGGGTGAGCCAGGGCAGCCGGATGGTGTCCCAGCATAGGAAAGGAGGAGTGGGCTGGCAAAGGGGGCAGCCCTTGCGCCCTTACCCCTCCTCTTCTTCCTTCTTTTCCTCTTCCTTCCCTTCTCTTCCTCTTCTCCCTCTTCTCCTACTCCACCTCCCCAAGGCTAAAATGCACTGATCCCTCTGTACTGCAGAGTCCTGGGCACATCATAGCATAGACCAAGGGCATTTAGGGTCAGAAAGGATCTTCCAAGACATTTCGTTCAGCCCTCCCCAGTCCAACATGTGACTCCTATTTGATGACCCAACAAGACATTGCCCAGCTCCTGTTTGAACACCACCCGCCACCCCTGTGGTGGGAGCTCGCCACCTCAAGGTGGGTGATTGTATCATCACAGTTCTTGAGCCCTCTTTGAACTAGGGCCTGGCTGCCACAGTAAGCCCTTGGGCCAGTCCAGCTACCCCAATGTATTAGTGGGCTGCCCAGCCCCTAGTCTGTTGCGCAGCTTACTGAAGTTGGACAGCTCCAAGCCCTTGCTCCAGCTCTGCCCATTGAAGGCTCCTTCCAGCTCAGACGGCCCTGAAGCCATGGCCCAGTGGGGGGCAGGGGTGGTCAGCACCTCATTCCCAATCCTCCTCTCTCTCGTTTCCTTCAGCCTGGTTCAGGACAACCCCGAGGTGGCAGTGGACTGTGTGATCCACATGACTCAGCACATCAACCCTGCGGACAGAGCCCAGATCGCCCATCTCCTCGCCACCATGGAGAGCCCGGCCTCCACCTGACCAGGGGATGCTCGGGGCAGGACGCAGTCCCTTCCAGGAGAGGATGCCCCAGCAGCCCGGAGGTGCCCGGCTGAGGCTGCTGGCTGCTGCTTGAAACCCCCTCCAGGGTTTCTCCTTGGGCATTCCTGCGGGGCTAGAAGAGAAGGCAGTTCCTTTGGCCTCAAAATAAAGGGCATCCACGTGGCACTTTGATGCAGAGATGTCCGCCCTCTTGGTGCTGGGCAGTCATGTTTGTTTTGGATCGAGGGGTCTCTGCTGCATGGCCCTGCAGGCACCAGGCCCCACAGGGGTATCTGACACCCACCCACAGACTCTCATCTTTTTCTATTATGTGTCCAGCTCCTAATTAAGGATCCTCCATGCCTGAGGAAAGGGGTTGGACTTGGGGACCCATATCCAAAGGGGGCCGGAGGGAAAGTCACTTTTTGCCAGGTCTAGCCTGGCTGACTGGCTGCCTGCCCACCAGGGAATTGGGGTGACTTTTTTTTTTCATTTTTCTAAATGAAGAGGAAAAACTTTTTTTTTTTCAGAACAGTGAATGACAAATCACTAGGGACATTAATGGGAAATATTTTTAGTGGTAGAGTGGTGATTTTTTTTTTAGGAGAAATGAAGTGTAATCCTGGCTCTGGGGGCTCCACATTCGAGATCCCCTTTGTGGGGAGGGGGAAAGGCTACCAGGTGCTTCCCCTGGGGCTGGTTGCCAGCCTCTCTGAGAAAAGCACAGACACCTTTGGCTTCCTCCCTGAGTGGCTCAGTCCCAGGCCATCCTGCCTGCTGCGCCCCCAGGTGCTAGTTTGCCTGCCGGACTGGAGCGTGTGGAAGGAGGGGAGACACACTCCCTACCTGACATTTGCCATGATTAGTTGGCATCACTACTGACCCCCAGACTCTCCTGCACAGAGGACCCTGCTGCTAAGCCACCTTCCCTCCCCTGTCAGTGCCTTGTTGCTGGTGGGCTTCGTGCCTACCACAGGCTGTCCAGCCTACCCAGAACAGTAATACCCAAAGCCCAGGTGGGCCAGTGGAACAGTGGCCCCATAACTGTTCTGATCTGACAAGGGGCAGGTGGCTGGGTGCTTCTCCAGAGCTTGGCTTCTCTTGCAAGGTGGCCCAGGGAATTCAGCAGTGGGCTCAGGACTCTGCCACTGTGCACTTTGCTGGGCAGTGTTTATCAGACATCCTCATGCCAGGGTCACAGAATGACCCGATCTGATTTTCCCAAGTACCGGCCAGAAGCGAGGACCGAGGCTCTTAATGTGTAGCTGTCAGCCTATGAAAGCCCTAATGGATGAATGGGGAAGAAGGTCCCCAAGTAACTGCTGTGTACTTCTCACTCTGGGGATGGTGTGGATGGGGGGCTCTGAATGTGTGTGTGCACACTGGGCCTCAGCCAGAAGGCTGTGTCGGTCCTTTGAGGAGTGGTCTAGACTAGAGACAGCTGTCAGGGAGGGTTCCAATAAATTGACCATGTTTTTCAGATGTGTCTTTGGACTTGAGCTCCTCATTCTGTCCTGGATAAAAGACAGTGTCTGTGTTGTTCTTACACATCTTCCTCCCTTTAGTCCCTCACACCTCACCATACACACTTGGGGTAGACTCATTCATTCATTCGTTTACTTCATTCATTCATTCCCCAAGCCTTTCTTAAGTACCTGTTCTGTGCATGGCACTGTGATGCTCCTGGCCTTGAGGGGCTTACAGTCAGGTAAGGAAGACAAACATGGGCATTAGTAGAAAGGGAGCGAAGGTGACAGGTATGAGCCATAGTGGGAAGCTGCAACCAACCTAAAAGATGGAGAGGATCCCATGGGGGTGGTAAATCCCAGGGAACAAATGCCATAATCAGTGCATTGACTCTGACAAGCCAATAACACCACTCAGGACATCGGAACTCTTGTCTGCCATCTTGAGACTTATGACATTTTGGAAAGATCCTTAAAGTCCAAAGGGAGGTGGATAAGAGGCATCCTGAGCCTCTGGGATAAATCAGCTAGCATTTATTAATGTGTGTACTGGGTATTTGGGGTAAGGAGAAAGGGAGGCTATCCCCCCCTACTAGGGAAGATACCTCCTATCCCTGGTTAAGTAGAGAAGTCAGGGTGGGGAGGCCACTTCAGCCTTAGGGGAAGAGGACCCAAGTGGATCAGTGTGAGACAGGCTGACCTTGTACAAGGTCACAGGCCAGGCCATTTCCTCCTCTCCTGCCCAACTGGGCTGTTAGCATCACCGGTAATCCATGGGACCAGTGACCGATGTCCACCAGCAAGACTAAGACACTTTGTCAAACTTGGAACGATAGATTGCAAACAAGAGAAGACAAAAGTCCAGTGTGATTCAGACTTCACACTCTGATGGAGGCTGTCCTGCATGGGAGGGCTGCTTTTTGCCACATGGATAGGAGTTCTTTTTGCTTTTTATCTTCCAGGCAGGGGCTTGTATTTCAACAGTAATGAGTCACTTGAGGGTTATTTTGGAAGGGGCCATATGTCTAGAAGGGCTTGTTGAGATTCTCCCCCCAGGAGCCAACGGCACAAGGAGAAAGATCTCAACACCTTAATGTGGCTGGTGCTTCCTCTTCTGGGAGACCCCTGTTCATTGGGGGATTCCCCAGCTTCGGGCTTGCCTCTTCTCCATTTGGTGCCTACCCAGCTCCTTACCCACCATCATCACCACAAGCTCCTTCCCCTTGAGCACCTGGAGGGGCTGGCATCCTCCCTTGTCTTCATCTGTGCCACACCCATTCCCCACCATTAGGAGAAAGTAAAGCCACCCAGGAATGTCCAGTGCAACGTCCAGCATTCAGCTCTAGTGGGGATGGATACAGAGCCATGTTTAAATTGGGAATATTTCTCTTCCAGGTGGTTCTTGATGATTACAGGTAGGGCAGAGGAGGTTTCCTTCCCCCAGGAATTTAGACCTGGGTGACTACAAACCATTGGGCCTTCAAGAGTCAGAAGAGCTGTGGCTGAGGTCTCAGTGACACTACTGGCCATCTGGGAGACTGGACATGTTAACTCTGCCTGCCCAGGAAAATGCTGTTGTAGCTGGAGGACCAGGGTTCTAATCCTCCCTCTCTTATCACCTGCATGACCTCAAACAAACCCCTGCCCTGGCCTGTCTGGGCCTCAGTGTTCTCGTGTTTCAAATGAAGATGGACAGGATGGTGCCTAAGGTCACCCACCATCAGCTCAGCCTTTGGTTTTGGGGGACAGTCGAGTCTTTGGAAGTGTGTGGGAAGCAGCAACCGAGCTAAAAGTCTGAGAGGATCCCGTGGGGGTGCCATCATCATCACATGGGCCGCCTCTGGCGAGCCAATGACATCACTCAGGTAACCGGAACTCTTGTCTGCCATCTTGAAATGTGCCACATTTTGGAAGGATCCTTCATGGGATCTTTAAAGAAGACTCCTAAAGTTAACGCTGACCTTCTGCCAGGCTGTCCCAGAAATAAAAGGAATCTATCTTTAGAGCCACCAGTGAGGAGTAAGACCCAAGTTCGAATCCAGCCTCAGACACTAGCACTCACTGCCCCCTCTACCTCAATTTCCTTATCTGTAAAATGGGAATAACAGCACCCACTAATGCAACGGTATTTACAAAGTGCTTTGCAACCCTTAAAAGTGCTATATAAATGCTAGCTTGCAGCAGTAGTAGCCTACCACATCCCAAGGCATTTTTATTTTATTTATAAATTTTTTAAAAATAAAATTTTACATTTTATTTTAAATTTATCCTATTATTCTAGAGAACTTGGTCATGAAATTTTTCCTTTTTGGCCCTAAATCTGCGACATCCACCCATGGCTAATACGTCTCCCCTCCAGGGCTATGTGGAAAAAAGCCAGTTCCATTGCCTCCTTCCATGAGGGCTTTGTGAATACTTAAAGAGAGTGATCACATCCTCCCTTAAATCTTCTCCAGGCTAAACACCCCCAATTCCTTCAATGAAACTTGACCCAGCAGGGGCAGCTAGGTGGCGCAGTGAATAGAGAACTGGCCCTGGAGTCAGGAGGACCTGAGTTCAAATCCGGCCTCAGACACAATATTTATTAGCAATGTGACCTTGGGCAAATCACTTAACCCCAATTTCCCCTCCAAAAACAAAAACAAAAACAAAAAGGAATCTCACACGGCCAAATTCTGAGGCCCTTCACTCAAGGTGGTCTTGGCCACCCTCTTCTGGAGGTCAGTAAATACCTGGTTATTGGTCCAGTGCTTAGCACAAGGCCTGGCACACAGTAGGTGTTAAATAAATGCTTGCTGACTTGACAAAACATTTTGTCACAGCCCTTTACTGTTAATAGATCTCTGGTCGATGAACATCCATTTCTATTTCACACTGTTGAACAACAAACCATCATTTGTTCTCGTTTTATTGAAAAAGATTCTATTACACTATGTTTACAGAAGCTTGGTGTTGCCCTAAGAAACGTTCATCATTAGCAACAATTAAAATATCATCAGTGATCTGGGTCAATCACAGGAAAGGGGCCCGTGTGGCTCGTGCCACATGGGGCACGCTGCCCACTTTATGGACATCTGGAGAGCTAGGAAGGACCCCAAAAGTGGTGTCCTCTAATCTGCTGCCTCCCAGCAGGCTTCAAACCAAATCACTCCCAGCAGACACATGGCTGCCTTAAGAACCCTACCCAGGATGAGTTCCAAAATGGCCTAGCCACAAGAAAAAGGAGGAAGGAAGAGGAGCCGTCATCTTGTTGGCCAACTTTGGACCACAGTACAAACTTTCATCCCTTTTTTTTCTTTTACTTTCAACTTATCTTGTGGCTGATGATTCCACTTCATTTCTCATTGCCCCTGACCCTTCCAACTCAGGACCCCTAGATCAAAACTGTCTGCAGAATGGGTGACATGAGAAAACAGGGAGGGAACCAGAACATCTTCAAAGACACAAGGGCAAACAAAACATGGTGGGTGGTTGTGGCACCAGCCACTTACTTCTTTACCATTTGTAAGGTTGTACACAGGTTGTTGGGTTCCAGTCTTAAAATCCAACAGAAACTCTTCACTGCTCAGCCCCATGCCAGTGCGCCTTTAAATAAGCACCTCAAAAAATGTGAAGGATAAAAGGACCCTTCCTTGGGTTCATCTGGGAGGAAGTGCTCTGAATCAATACTGCACAGCTGGGTTTTTAAAAGGTGAGTGATGGTTCACAAAAAATGAGATGTTTCACAGTATGCAAAGTACGATTCAAAAAAGAAAGCCAAGGTTAGAGGGGAAAGAGAAACAAGTTTGGGATTTGGTTCACCCATGATTTACATTAGAGGTGATTCAGGGGGCGGTCACTCAAGAAGCCAGGGGCTCAGCTCACAGAACGTGGTCTCGATTGGTAGCAATAAATATAAATAAATTTACACACAGCAATGCTGCCTAGCATAGCCCAGGGGGCCTAGTCTACGGAAATCTAGGTAATGTCTTATCTTCTCTAAGGAGGATAAGAAACAGGCCAACTCCCAGCAGAGATCCCTTTTGGAATTCTCCAGATCTCCACCCCTCCACTGTCCCACAACTGGTCTCCCAGGCTTGGGCTCCATCCATCAGAGACTTCCTGAGGTGGTTTCACCCAGGGCTCAACAGACTTCTCAGAGGAATAAATTAAGGGTGTCCACGGAAAGGGAAGAGGCTGGGGCTGACAATGGAGCCCCAGAGGATGGAGGTGCTGGATGTCCCAGAGCCCTGCAATCAGACTGGGCTTTTCCTAGAATGGAGTCAGGCCAGGGATCAGGAATGACCCTGGAACCCTTGGAACCTTGGAGAGATTCATCTGAACAGTTTAACCCAGAAAGGAAACAAAGTGGCTTGTCCAGTCACACATTGGTGGTTACTAATAGTCCAGGACACACTTAGGAGACATTCTATGCAAAGGGTCCATGAGTGTATATAAGTATAGTGGGCTTGTCTCTCTCTCAACAGCTCCGTACCTTCCTAAGGGCCATGAAGATAGCAGGAGAGGCCCATTGGTGGGTGGGTGTCTGCCTAGGGTCAGGAATGCCTGCAGAACAGAGCTCATGGGGTCCACCCCACATTTCCTCCAAGCACCAGAGGCTCCCCCCACTTCACCTCCAAGGACAGACTTCCCCCCAACCCCCACCCAAGGCCAAAGAGCCAGAGACAACTCAGAGCAGAGCAATGGGCTTGTTGCCTGGGGTGCCCAGGTACTGGGCGGAGGAGGAAGACGCGCTGTCCCCTGAGACTGTGTAGGTGCTGTACAGGCTGGTGACCTGTAAGTCAGAGAAGGACTGGTCACTGCTGCTAGAGACAGGGGTGAGGCCGGAGGCGCCCAGGTCACAGTCCGACAGCTGCAATGGGGAGTTGCTGAAGGCCCCGAGTGTGTCCAAGCTAAAGTTCATGTCGTCCCAAATGTTCCCTTTCAGAGGCAAGCAGAACCATGTCAGCCCAGTGGCCGTCCTAGCTCCCCTGAAGAGCTACGGGGCAGGGGCAGCAAACAAAGGCATAGCCCTTCTGCCCCAGCCTAGAGAGGAGGGAACTGACCTGGGCTCGGCCAAAGCCACGTGGGGCAGTGGGGTCTGTAACTTGGTACCACTGGGTGGCCCTCATCACTCTCCCCTGGATGCTTGACAACCCCCCAGTACCCACTATCATTTCCTTCTAGAATAGGGCAGGGCTCCTACATTCACATCACCCCTCATTACAAGTGACTTGTCCAAGGTCACACTAATAGCAAGTCACAGACTCAAGATTAAAACTGTCTCCAAACCCAACAGTCTGTCCAGTAACCTGCACTGCCCCTACCTGACCTCAGCCTAAACAAACCCTGGGGAACCGAGGGGTGAGAAGCAGCCCCCGAGGAGCTGGGGCTGGTCCTATTTTCAGAGGTAGAGAACATCATTAGATATGCCTAACTGCTCCCTCCAGTGCTTGGTGACCCCACAACATACATGTGCTGAGACAACAGTACTAACTGGGACTTGTGTGGTCTGCTTCTCACCCTCCCAGGTCCTCCTTTCCTGCGTCCCCCAGGGGGACACGCATCGTGCCCAGAATTCTCCCTCTAGCTGTGGCCTTGGACTGACCCGGCTTCTGTCTCTGGTCCCACACCCTCATGACTAATGCCCCATTAGCCCCCAGTCTCTGCCACTTTGGCTCCATGTCATGAAGGAGGCTGAATGACCAGGGAAGGTGGTCCTGCTTTCCCAGGAGCAGAAAGCCTGCATCTGTAGACCCAGAATTGTAGTCAGAAGACCTAGGTTTGATCCCAGCTCAGCCCTATGTAACTTAGCTGGGCCCCAGCCTACTCAGCATAGAGTGAGGGGAGTAGTCCCTTCTAGGATCCTCTGACTCCAGGACCAAATGACTACTAAAGTCCCTCCTTCTCTGGCTCGAGCATCCTCCATTCTCCAGTCCCCCATCCCTCATCTCTCTAGGACCCCCAGCCACACTCACTCACCCTGGAGGGCAAAGTCCATGATGCTGGGGTCCAGCGCGTCCACCTCAGTGCTCACGTCACCCACGACGCTGAGAAAGTCCATGGGGCCTCTGCTCACAGTGTGGTGGGTGGGGAGGGGGCTGCAGCTCACATCGGGCAAGGTGTGCAGTGGAGGGGTCTGGGCTGGTGCTGGGGAGCCAGGGGCCAGGCCTGCACGAGGCTGCAGCTGGTGCTGCAGGGGGATAGACTGCAGTGACAGGGTCATCACGGGCTGGGGTGGGAGGCGGGAGGCGGCCAGCCGGCCCTGGGTGGCTGCTGCAGCAGCCACCACCCGGCCTAGCACAGGGACGTCCGGCTCCCCAGGCTCCCCCAGGCGGCGGCAGCTCTCCGGCCGGTCACTGATCAGCTTGTCCAGCTCTTCTGTAAGGGACAGAGAGAGAGAACGAGCTCAGATCCTGGTCCTGCAGGGCCAAGAGGGTAACTGAGCAGCGGGAGGGATGCAGAGACCCCAGAATTCAGACAAACGTGGCTCAAGTCTCGGCCGGCCAGGTCACTGGACAAGGCCCTTCTCCCCTTGACCCCTTCTTCTCAGTCTCCCCCTGGCAAAATGAAGGATTTGGACCAGACAACCTACCAGGTCCCTCTGAAAGCAGCCTGGGAGAGAAAAAAGATTTATGTGAAAGGGGAACAAAGTAAGTGTTATAGAGTGGCTGTACTGATGTCCCCAAGCCCTGGCTGCAAGCCCATGAGGCCCCACTGCTGGGCCCGCCTGCCCAGCGCCTGTCCAGCCCTACCCGGGTTGGCCATGCTGCGGTGGATGGCCGCCAGGTCCTTCCTCTTCCACTTGTGCATCTCCTCCTCCATCTTGTCAATGCGTGCCAGGTTCAGGGCCCACAGGCAGCCCTTGCGGGAGGAGCCGCTTGTCTTGTTCTCCACCTTCTCGAAGCATTTGTTCAAGGACAGGTTGTGCCGCACCGAGTTCTTCCAGCCGTCGGGGGCCGTCTGGTGGGGAAGCGACTACAGAATGAGGCTCGAGGCTGCCCTGGCAGCCCGCCCACCCCACACTGGGAGCTCCCTCCCTGCCACGGCTGTCCCTTCTGCTCCTCCCAAACTGGGGGCTGGACCACTGCCGTGACCCGCAGGGGGTCTGCCTGCCTCAGTCTCCCCTCCTGTCCAGCCTTCTTCCTACAGTACAAGTCTGGCCACAAGACATCCACATCCACACTCAGGCCCCTCTGCTGCTGACCTCCCTGGCCTCCTGCCAGTCCCTGCCCAATGTCCACCTTCTGAGAGGAAGGTCCCCCTTAATGCTGCGCCTTCCCTGTGTGTTCTCCCGAGTCTCTCCCCTCTAGATACGGTTGTTTGCAGGTTGTCTTCTTCCCTGTTAGACTGGGAACTCCTTGAGGGCAGGGGTGGGCTTTCTGTTGGTTCTGGCCTTAGCACAGTGCCAGGAACACTGTAGGTACTTAATCAATGCTTGCTGACTTGATCCCCCAAACCTCAGGGGAGCCCCAATGTGGAGGGGGTGGGTGGGGCTGAAGCCAGGCCATACAGTTCCATGGCCCCCCCCAGGGTGCCCAAGTGGGACAGGCTGCTCCCACCGCCAGGGAGGTGGCAGGTGGCTGAGACCCTCAAGGATCAGACCCACACAGTTCAGACACTTGCAGTTCAGACCCATGAGGTTCAGACCCTCCTGGTTCACACCCTCATGGTTCAGACCCAGAGGTTCAGACCCATGCTGTTCAGATCCTGGTGGTTCAGACCTTCATAGTTCAGACCCTCTAGGTTCAGATCCACCCATAAGGTTCAGACCCTCGAGGTTCAGACCCAGGCAGTTTAGACCCTCGAGGTTCAGTCGCATCTCACCTTGAAGTAGGGGAAGTGCTCCTTCATAAAGCTGTAGATCTCGCTGACCGGGAGGCTCCCTGTCTTGCTGTTTTTCAAGGCCATGGCGATCAGGCAGCTGGAGGGGGAGAGGCCCTGCACACTCAGCTGGCCTCTGGGCAGAGGCTGGGGCCTGCAGTGGCCCTCCCACTCCCGGGGAGCCAGGGGGTGTCTGTACTGAGGAGGGAAGGGGCTAGGGGGGATCTTGTGGAGGTGGGGTCAGTATGTAGAGAGCCTCTGACACATCCTGGCTAGGTGACGCAGGGGACTCTAACATGAACCATGAAGTGTGTCTAAGGTGATGCCTGGCCTCAGGTGTGTTACTAGCTATGTGACCCTGGGTAAGTCATTTCACCTGTCTGCCTCAGTGGCGACTAAGAGCATGTGGCTTGGCTTGTCAGGGCATTTGAGAAGATCAAATGCGATGATATTTGTAAAAAAGCACTTAGCACAGAGCCAAGCACACAGTAGGCACCACATCAGTGCTTACCCCTTCCCTAGCTTCCCCCGGACCCCTTTCCTCTGGGTCACTGGGGGCTTTGGGCCGACGGGGTGCGGGGTGAGGGGAGAGCTTCCTGGGGGAAGATGCTACAAGGGAGGGTTAGACTTGGGAGGTCACAGATGGCCTGGGAGGCTCCTGGCGGCTTCCTGGCCCGCCCTCCCAAGGCTGACACTGGTCAGAGCCCCGCCCTCCTCTGCTGGGCAGAAGCTCACTGGATCCTGGACACCAGGTGAGAAGGGACCTCGGGGTGCCAGCAAGTCCAACCCCCTCATCTTTACAGGAGAGGAAACCAAGGCCCAGAGAGACTGCTTCAGCCACCGTTACACGGGCAGTTAAACATCAGAACAGGATTTGAACTCAGGTCTTGGGAGCCAGTGCAATTTCCAGTCCTCTATTACTAATGCCAAAAGATGGGGGATGCACCTGGGCTCCGCCCCGCCCCCTCTCTGGGCCCCGCCCCACCCCCTCTCTGGGCCTCAGTTTCCCCACCTGCAAAAGGGGAGTGATGACCTGTGCACTCTGTACCCCGCAGGACTGTAATGAGGAACAGGGGGACCCCAAAGATACTGGCCAGGAGCAGACATTAATTAGGGCTTGTGGGATAGGCATTGCCTCTTCAAGGCTGCCCAAACCATGAGAGGCAGGTCTCCAGGCCCGGCGACCTGGGGGAACGACAAGGGGAGCTCCTGGATGAGCTGAGCACCTCCCCTGAATGAGAACCCTGCTGGACAATTAGGGAAGGCACAGAGAGGGGGCTGGGGGGCCCAGAGTGGGCGGGGGGCACTCACCTGTAGGAGTAGATGGGCTTGGGGTAGTGTTTGGGGTGCAGATCCGGAGCCGCGTGTGTGGGGAGGCGGGGCTGGGGGAATGGAGGCTGCGCCCCGAAGGAGACGCTGTACATTCCTGCAGGGGGGCACTGACCATAGGAGAGAGAGAGGGAGGGAGTGAGAAAGGCAGAGAGAAGGGCAGAAAGGAGGTGGGGGGGGGGCCGAGAAGAAACCGGGAAAGGGAAAGAATGTCCTAGAGACAGAGAGGAGAGAGACACTGAGAGAGAGACAGAGACAGAGAATCCAGCTGACATTTAAGTGTCGTTACCAGCTAGGACCTGGGAAGGCAAAGACAAAAAGCAAAACCAGTGTCTGCCCTCAAGGGGCTTCCAGGCTACAGAGAGGAAGCCCCAAGCAAGCAGGCAGTCAATCAGGGGGGGCTTCCCAGAGGAGGTGGCCCCAGATCTGAGCCTTAAAGAAAAACGAGACACAGGCAGGAGGAAGCAGGAGAATCAGCCGGCCTACAGTAGACTAAGTGGGAATTCAGGGCTCCACCAAGTCCCCCCTTGGCTCCCCTGAGGCCCTCTGGAAAGGCTGGCTTTCTTCCCTGCCCCCTTAGCTGCCAAGGGGGCCCAGGGGTCCTAACCTCAAGCCTCTCCTCTCAAGCCAGCACTCCCAGAGGCAGTGCCTTGGGAGCTGTGGAGGCCCTGGGCCTCCTTCCTGTACCTGATGTGTGCCCTGAGCCAAGGTGAATGGTGGCTGCGAGGAGGCTGGGTAGAGCTGGGGCTGGTCCTGCAGGCTGGGGGAGGGCTGGCCCCCCATGGGGTATTGGCTCATCTGCAGGGAAAATGAGGAAGAAGAAACAGCAGGTCAGGGTGGAAGCCAAGATCTCATCCCCTGCCCTGCCCTCTTCAGTGGCACTTACGCTGGCTCCATGGGACCCAATGCTGCTGAGCCCCAGCATGCCCTGGGGGGGCATGCTGCCTGGCACATGCCCAATGGTGCCTGGGGCACCTGCTGCAAGCATGCTGGCTGCCATGGGACCTAGGGCAGGGACAAAGCAGAGAAAGACAACCAGCTATTGGCCAGAGGGCACCATGCACCAGACCAGCATGGCCCTGTAGGAGTGGGAGGGGGTGAGATCTTCCAGAGACACCCTGGGGGGCCCCCCAGGGTCTGGGAGCCAAGGCCTGTGCCCCAGCATGAACTGCCAGGCTGCACTGACCCAGCCATCTCTCCCTCCCCCTCTGGCTTGTGTGGCAGCTCTGCTCCTTACCCTGGGGCAGCCAGTACCTCCCCCAGACCCCAACTTTCAAGGTTGTCCACAGTGCCTCTGAACCCACATGGTCCTTGGGAAGCCTTCCCTTCCCACCATGCTGGTTCTCCGCTGCCCCAAAGACACCAAGCACTCTCCCGCCACCCCCTTTGTGCTCATGTTATTCCATCCCCTTGTACACCCACAATAGGACCAGGGATGGAGCCTTCTGGGCAAGACCTCTGAGGCTCCTTATTTTATAGATGAAGCAGCCAAGGTCCTGGGAAGTTCAGTGATTTCCCAAGGTCACAGATCCAGAGCATGATGTCGTGGACCCCTGGGATAGTCTGTCTGAAGCCTCTGGACACTTGGCTGAATTACATTTTTAAATAAATGAAGGATATGCTAAATATTGGCCATAATAAAGGCCATAATAAATTTTCCCATCCAAATTCAGGGAGCCCCTGAAATCTACCCATGGATCCCTATACAGAGCTCCAAGGACCTGAGAGGCCAGCTAATGAAACCCACCCATTTTATAGAGGAGGGAACTGAGGCCCACACCAGAAGATGGCCCACAGGTTTCAGAGCCAGAATTAGTTCATCTGGTCCCCTCAAGCCCCAGCTCCCCCACTACCTGAACCCCAATGCCCCCAGCTATCACCAGCACTTTCATCTGATTTTTAGCAGATGTTCTTGTATTGGGAGGGAGCCCTTTGCACCTGCTCATGGTCTAGCAAAGGGAAGGGCAGTTAGGAAGTCTGGGACTCTAGTTCTGAACCTCACTTTGCCCCTGTCTCAGTGTGTGACCTGCCCCACTAAAAGAGGCGCATGGGCCAGACCACCACGGACCCCACCAGCCCTGATGTTCCACAATTCTGGATCTCAGAGTAGCTGGCCAGTCCAGGGAGCTGGATACACTCAGATGGGGCTCAGGGTAGGTGTGCTGATCACAGCAGAGCCCCCAGGACCCTCAGCTCTATTCCTGGGGCCTCCGAGGCCTCCCAGGGAGTGGGGTCATCAGGTTTGGGGGAAGGAGGCTGGGACAGGGCAGGAGGCTACCTGTCTGCTGCAGCAAGGCACCAGAGCCGCCAAAGTCCATCCGGCCACTGGCCATCTGCTGCAACCGGGGCACGTCCACCGCTGTCAGCCAGGACAGAGACTGCAGGTCTCCAGGCAGCTCATCTTCAGCCATTCGGGAGGAGTCTGAGGCCATGAGCCTGCGGGGGCAAGAAAACGGAGCGCAGGAAGGCTGTGGGGATGGCAGGCAGGGCGGGCGGCTGTACCCACTAACACTGGCAGGACGGGGCACAGAATGGAATAGAAACTGGATGCCAACTTGGAGTGTGGTCTGAAGGGACGTCTGATGGCCTGGGCTCAGGAGACCCACGCTCTGGCCCTGGGCTGAGCGACCCCAGTGAGAATCCTGCCTCGGGTACGTACTTGCGGTGGGACTCTGGGCAAGTCATGGAACCTTTCTCAGCCTCAGTTTCCTCATCTGTAAAGTGGGGACAACAACAAAACCTGCCTCAAACCAGATAAAATATGTCAAGTGCTTTGTAAGCCTTAAAGCACTGCCCCGGGGTCAGCCCCTTCCTGGGCATCAGCTCCTTCATCTGCAGAATTAGGGTATTGGACTCAATAACTTCAACCCCCCCCACTTCAAAATTTTATATGGAGGAGTCCTCCCAGCCCTGCCAACCTCTGTTCTCAGGCCCCTCCCAGCCCTGCCATCCCCTGTTCTAAGGACCCTCTTAGCCCTGACATTCTCTTAACTCTCAAAACTGAGGCCCAGAGAGGTGAAGGTCACACATCGTTAGTAGCCGGGCCAGGACTAGAACTGATTTGCAGACCAGTTTGCTTCCTGCTACAGTCAGGCTTCCTCAAATCTGGGACCATGCGCTGGGGAGGATGGGGAGAGAATTCTTTCTTTGGCATGGGTGGGTCGTGGTGGCCTGAAGGGTCACTTCCAAATCTGGCATCCTGGGATGTCTTACCCCTGGTCTCTGGGCTGCTTGTGGGGTTGTTTACATCTATTTCCAACCTCCTTGGTTTCCTTTGGAATCCTGCACTTTCTCTTTTATACATTTACAAACACACTTCTGAGAAGGTTTCCTGGGCTTCCCATTCCAGGTGCCCAACAGGCCCAGGACCCCAAAGGGAGGAGCCCCTGAGGGCTCAGTCAGAGCAGTGAGGCCCCAGAGAAAGCCCCGGGTCTGCAGCCTGGACCCCGAGTTCTGATTGCACACTGTTACTTCCTCTCTCTCTCTCTCTCTCTCTCTCTCTCTCTCTCTCTCTCTCTCTCTCTCTCTCTCTCAAATTCCCCGGGCCCAAGTTTCCTCATCGGGGAAATGGGGACATTGGACTAAGCCTCTGGGGCCCTTCTAGCTCTGTAACTGACCTCAGCTTCTCGGATCCAAATATTGGACGTGCCACACACAGGTAGGGGACTTGGGGAAGGGAGGCGCCAGCACAGGAGTGGGGGGCAGAGCCTGGAGTCAGGGAGATCTTGAGCTCAGATTCAGACACTTAGTGTGTGACCCTGGGCAAGTCATGTAACCTCTGCTGCCTCAGTTCCCTCAACTGGGAGGGGGCTTTCTTAAGCCCCTGCTACATGCTGGGCACTGGGCTGGGCACAGATTATCTCATCTGATCCGTAACAATAGCACAAACCTCAGAGTTTCAGTTCGATGATCACGTGGAATAACATTGGTAAAGTGCTCTGTGGAGCCGGTGGGCAGAGTGTTCTAGCACTGTGATGTCGTGAGTATGGCACAATGGGCATGAAAGCTGTTATTCAACAGCGGGGACTACAGGCCTTGCTCCAGAGGAAAGCGGAAGGGGAAAGGAGAGGGGGAGAGAAGGACAGAGGGTGGGGGATGAGCAAGGGGGAGAGAGGGGAGGAGGGAGAGAGAGGGGGAAAGAGGGACAGAGACAAAAAGGGAGAGAAGAGAGAGAGAGAGAGAGAGAGAGGGGGGGGGGAGAAGAGGAGAGAGAGACAGAGACAGAGAGAGACAGAGAGGGAGAGAGAGAGGAGAGAGATAGAGAGACAGAGGGGGGGAGGGAGAGAGAGATAGAGACAGAGATAAAGACAGAGACAGAGAGAGAAGAGAGAGAAAGAAGAGAGGGAGGGAGAGAGAGAGAGTGGGAGAGAGAGAGAGAGAGAGAGAGAGAGACAGAGACAGAGACAGAGAGAAAGGGAGAGAGCCAGAGACAGAGAGGGGGGTAGAGAGAGACAGACAGAGTGACAGAGACAGAGAAAGAGAGAGGAGAGATGGGGAGGGGGGGGGAGAGAGAGAGAGAGAGAGGGAGACACAGACAGACAGACAGACAGAGAGACATAGAGACGGGAGAGACTGGAGGCAGGAAGGACAGATAGGCAAGGAAGCCGAGGCCCTCAGGGAAGGCAGGGCAGGGGGTCCGGCCCCAATCAGCCTCCCTCTCCAACAGCTTCCTGGCCTTCTTTCTCTCATCCTCCTTCTCTGTGCATCTCACTCCCTCCTTCTCTCTTCCCATCTTTCTGTCTTTCTTCTTTCTCCCTTTCTCTATTCTCCCTCCCTTCATTTCTCTCTCTCCTCCCCCCTCTCCTTCCCTCCCTGCCTCCCTTTGCTCTGTCTCCACCTCTTTTCTCTCTCTCTCCCTACTGTAGTTTTTGGGACCATAATTAGTGTTGTCATGACAACCCCTGTTCAGTTATTTGGTCCAGGCTAAAGCTTGAGATCCAAGGAAAGGGGGCATCAGGTGACCATCCCCCCCTGCCCAGGGATTGGCTGGATCAAGTGTAAACAGGAACCCAAAGTGTTTGAAAAGTGGGCAGGCGAGCCCTGGTGGCCCCCACGGCAGTTGGCCCCGGCTGGCGTGGGCCGCCTCTCCATTGTGCTGGGAGCGACTGCTGCCCCCCACGGCACGTGGCCCCCATTGTCTCGGGGTCTCTTGCTTAACTGTTTCTGACCCCAACCCCCCCCACCGCCTCTACCCAACTCCAAATTAATCTGGCTGAATGACAGCAAGCATGCCCCCAGCTCCGGGGACCATCTGGCTTCCTGCTCCCTGCTGGGGCCCTTCCAGACAGGCCTGACTGCCCCCACCCCATCCCCAGGGTCAGGTGGGCGGCAGGGTCAGCCGGGGCCCAGGACACACCCCTCCTGTCAGGGCATGCATGGGCACCCCGGGTGCCTCTGGCTGGAGCCGAGGCCAAAGGCTGTGTGTGTGTGTGTGTGTGTGTGTGTGTGTGTGTGTGTGTGTGAGTGTGTGTGTACATACCTATGTGTGCACCAGCATGCACCTGAACATGTGTGTATGTCTATGAGTGTGTGTGAGGTACGTGTACCTGTGTGTAGGTGTGTCTGGGCATTGTCATAGGCAGTGTGTCTGTGTACCAATGTGCACCTGTGTGTGTACGCGCAGTGGGCATACATATATACTTGTGTGAGATACAGGCCAAGGGCTGCTCTGGGGAGCAGCCCGGGGCTTGGCCCAAGAGGACACAGACAAGTCCCTAAACCTCTGGCGAAAAGGCCGGGATGTGGAGCCAGGGAGCCTGGGTTCGAGTCCTGGCCATGCCTCGGGCAAGCCCGGCACCCTCCGCTGGCCTTGGTTTACCCCCATGCAAAACTCGGGCCTGGACTTGAGGCCTTGGGGGTCTCCATGGCCCTGCTGACCACATCTGCCAGCTCCGGCCTCCCTTTGGAAGAGGCTTTCCAGGCCAGCTCTCACTGAATCAGGAGCCCTGGGAGGTGGACAGAGCCGGACTCATCATCCACATCTTACAGATGGGGAAACTGAGGCTTACAGAGGCAGCATGGTCTGCGGAAAGGAGGGAGAAATAAAGGGAAGAAGCATCTATGTCGCACCTACTGTGTGCCCACTGCAGAGCTAAGCACTTTTTACATGTTATCTGACCCTCATGATGACCCTGGGAGAGGGGGCCGCTGTCATGTCCATTTTGCAGCTGAGGAAACTGAGGCTGGCGGGGGTAAGTGACCAACCCAGAGTCACAAAGCTAGGCCTGAGGCTGAATCTGAGTTCAGGTCTTGCTGAGGTCAGGCCCAAGGCAGCTTCATCACACAGTAACTGCAGGGGATGGCTGGAGGAAAGAGGTCTGGGCTAACACCTGGGTACAAGTTCTAACTTTGCCAGGGACCCATGTGGGACCTTGGGTGGGTCACCCACCCTGGGGATGTTTGGTTACCTCTGAAACAAGCACTTTGGATCAGATGATCTCTAAGGCCCCTCCTGGCTCTGACATCCCCTGTTCTAAGCATCCCCCCCAGCCCTGACATCCCCTGTTCTAAGGCCCCTCCCAGCTCTGACATCCCCTGTTCTAAGGCCCCTCCCCTCTCTGACATCCCCTGTTCTCAGGCCCCTCCCAGCCCTGACATCCCCTATTCTCAGGCCCCCCCCTCAGCCATGACATCCCCTGTTCTGAGGCCCCTCCAGCCCTGACATCCCCTGTTCTCAGGCCCCCCCAGCCCTGACATCCCCTGTTCTCAGGCCCCTCCCAGCCCTGACATCCCCTGTTCTGAGGCCCCTCCCAGCCCTGACATCCCCTGTTCTGAGGCCCCTCCCAGCCCTAATATCCCCTGTTCTCAGGCCCCTCTCAGCCCTGACATCCCCTGTTCTCAGGCCCCTCTTCCTAATTCTAACTCTATAAATCTCTGCCCCCACCCCCGACCCTTTCAGAGTTCCCACTTACCCATCACTGTTTCCTTGCCCCCCCCCCCCAGGGGCCAGAGCAGAGTTGGGAGGAACCTTGGGGACCTTGTCTGAGTCTCTCACTTTACTAATCAGGAAACTGAGACCCACAGAGAGGAAGCGACTTGCCCTGGTCACAGCAGCAGGATTTGAACACAGCTCCCTTGCCTCTAGAGCCAGTGTTCTTTGTACTCTACTCTCCCGCTCCAGGAAACGGGGGGCCTGCTCAGAACGGGCACCTTGACAGCCTGTGCACACTCTCTCCCCTTTCCCCCTGGCTCTCTGGGGGGAAAATTGTCAAATAACCCCCACTCTGCACGTGGAAAAAGTCTAATCATCATTGTCCCCACCTCCTCCCGGATCAAGGCTCCCTCCAGGCCACTACTGGCATCTGTGGCATCTGCCCAGAAGAGTGGGAGGCCTTGAGGGTAGGGAGCATGCTAGCACAAGGCTTGGCATAGAGTAAGCCTTAAAAGAGCATTCATTCATTCTTTCTTTCCTTCTTTCCTCCCTCTTTTTTCTCCTCTTTTTCTTCCTTCCTTCCTTCCTTCCTTCCTTCCTTCCTTCCTTCCTTCCTTCCTTCCTTCCTTCCTTTCTTCTTCTCTTCCCTCCTTCCTTTCCTAGAGAGGTCCACAGGTCAAATGATTTCTACAGCATTTTAAGGGGTTCACATGTTGCTTTCCTCATAAGAACCCTGTGAGGTAGGTCATATGGGCATTATTTACACCCATTTCACAGATGAGAAGCCCAAAGCTCACAGGCTTGCCCATAGCTAAGCCATTCAATGCTGGAGCCAGGAAACACACTTGGGTCACCCACTTCCCTCCCGGGTTGTTCTGAAGACCCCATGAGATAATAATTGTGGAGTGCTCAGCACATAGTAGACCCTATCTGTTAGCTAACATCCTTGTCATGGTCATTGTCACTGCTGCCACCAAACCTGGAGCTTGTCTTCCCACCACAGCACGCCTTCTTCCCAGAGGTCTGGAGCCTCCTCCAAGGAAGATGACCAGAATGCTGAGAAGATCCGGGTCAAGGACATAGGAACAGACAAGACTGAGAAGGCACATGGCCACTGGGTGCCCTTGATTAATGGATTTATCCCCTTCCTATCTGCCCAACCCATGTAACTCTTATCCATGGACTCCCATAGGTTAGTCTCACTGGGTCCTCCCAACGTGCTGTTCAACCTGGCCCAATGCACTGTCCATCTGCCCTCTCTGGCCCAGATACACACACTGCTTCTATTTAGCAAGTAAGTAAAATACTGGCTGACTAGGGATTTTGGGCTCTTCTGATCTCCTTGCTGGGCAGCTGACGCTGGTTAAAGTTCCACATACAGCGACTGGCGACTGCAGCCAGTGTCAGTCATGCCTGCTGTCCATTTCCAGGCACTGGTCTAAGCAGTTTGAGTAAGTTGTCTCAGTTGTACACACTATTTTTCTTTCTCATTGTTACCCCTTTTTCTTGTTCCTTACCAATTCTCATCTCATCTCTGAGAAGCCAATGGTTTGACCGTATACAGACCACTGATTCAGGGACAACTCCCACAACAAAAACCGGCCTCTCTTTGTATGTCAGGACAGAATCCATTCCATCGGTTCTAAGCACACCTGGCACCTGCCACGTCTAGTTTTCTGAGAGTTGCCATGAGAGGGAACCAGGAGGCTCATGGGAAATCTACAAGCCTTTAGCTTCTCTCTCATCACCAAGTAATACTGCAGTATTAGGCAAAATCATTTTCATGGGGGGAGCTAGGTGGAAAGAGCACTGGGCTTGGAATAGAAAAAACTGATTTTCCTTAGTTCAAATGTGGCCTCAGACACTTCCTAGCTGTGTGACCCTGGGCAAGTCACTTCACCCCGCTTGCCTCAGTTTCCCCATCTATAAAATGAGCTGGAGAAGGAAATGGAAAACCATGCTAGTATCTCTGCCAAGGAAACCCCAATAACCAGACACAACTGAAACAACCCAACAGTAATATTTTCATGGCGGTCTTTTTGCAAATTCCAGTATTGCTAAGCATGATGACCAACTATCTCGGGCGATGATGATTCTTGTTGCCTCTGGACAGAGGGTAAAGTCAGTCCTGCCATCTGTCCATCTAGCTGCACTTTCTCTCTTGCCTTTACTTACAGCAAGAACCCCGGGGGGGGGGGTACCATTTAGCGGGCCCAGCAGTGCCCCCCTCACAGCCCCTGGACAAGATTTAAGAGGACCAGCCATTGAACACATGTTTGTGACTTTCTGCCACCATCTCTGCAGGAGCAGAGGGGCGGCAAAGGCCCAAGGGCCAGCTTGTGCTTTCAGTTGCTTCATAGATCACTAAGTCCAGGTGGCCAGCCCACTGGTGGTCTAGCCAGGCTGGCCCTCAGAAAACAGACTGAGCCCTATTCAAAGCTGTTCCAACATAGAACCCACTAAAACTTCACGTTCCAATGGCAAGGGTCTTTAAGAATCCAGGAACACACCCACTTAACGACGAGGAATCAGAGGAGGAATTTACTAGGGAGGAATAATAAGAATGACTGTTATTTCTTCACTTTACAGTAGAGACGGAGAATGTTATGCCCATTTTGCAGATGAGGAAACTGAGGCTAGCAGAGGGGCAGGGACTTGCCCAAGGTCCCACAGCTAATAATAATGTGTCTGAGACTCATGTATTCTTTCTCTCTACAGCAGCTTGGACCATTCAGGGAAGGTGTGTCAGCAGAGACAGGTGGGGTTGGAGACCAAAGCCGACATAACTGGGGGGGAGGCTCCCACGAGTTCCCAGACTCTACGACTTTGGGCAGGCCCTCCTCTTTTCTGGGCCTCAGTTTTCTCCTCTGTACAATGGGGTATTTGGACCAGATGGTTTCTGAGAGCCATCAGATTTGGGGATCCTGGGACTCCATGAGGATAAATTACAGCGCTAGACTCAGATTCAAGAGTCCTGGTTCAAATCCTGCTTCAGAAACTTACTGGTTATGGGACCATGGAAAAGTCACTTGCCCTCTCTGACCATCAGTATCTTCTTCTGTAAAAAGGTGGTAATCAAATGAAATAATCCCAGTAATTTCTGCCATTCACGAGATCCATTGATCCTCCTAACAACCCTTCGAGGTGGGGGCTATTATAGGTGAACAACGCTGGGGTCAGAAAGGAGGCTCAGGGTCCCACAGCTGCTAAGTCCAAGGGGGCCTGAAGCCCAAGGCCTCTGGCCACTATATCCCACTGCCCTGCTAGGACCAAAGGCAGGTAAAGCAAACTGGCCTAAATGGATGGTTTCCCAGAGAGAGAGATCCTGCCTGACACATGCTCAACCTCTCAGGGCTCTAGGCACCTTTCCAAGGTGCAGAGGGGGTACTGAGCTGTACTGGTGGAGGGCTCTTCTTCAAGTGGGAGCTCCCCAGGTCCAGACCCTGTCTCTCCCCCACCTCCCTTAGACCACAAACATCAGGAGGCCCCAGGTTACCATCTTGGATGAAAAACCTTTTGTATTCTAATAAAGGAACCACAAATCAGGGACCACACGATGGCTCAGGGGAATCCAAGGGCCTGGGTTTGAATCTCGGCTCTGCCGGGTCCCTGTGCGAGTCTGGGCATCTTCTCTCCCTCAAGAGAATATGGCCCAGAATCTTTCACAAGCCCATTCTGCCTTTGGGGCCCCTGGGTAACCACCTTCAGGATGAGTGCTCCATCCTCACTCCCTACATGACCAGGGCATGTGGCTCCCCTCTGTGGGCCTCAGTTTCCCCACCTGTAAAATGAGGGGAGCTGGGCTAGGTCACACAACTAGGGCTGAGCCACGGGGGCTTTGCCCCAGGTACATGTTTAGAGGGCTTCAGGGTTTCTTCAGACCCTCAGAATCGGCAGCACCTAGTAAACAAAAGGCAATAGGTGGAACAGGCCAGCTTCCTCTCCTCCTGCCAGTGGGGTTGGGGAGGCTGCACAAAATGTTATGGTTTTAGGTGATTTCCACAAATAACTGATGCTCAGATCCCTAGCCTGTTCCTAGGAGAGGCAGCCTGGTATGGAAAAAGCCATGCATCTGGAGACAGAGGAGGACATGGATTCTAATCCCACCCACCTGTGTGCTCTTGGGCAAATACATTTCCTTTCCCAAACCTCAGTTTCCTTCTCTGTCAAATGAGGGGGGTGGAGCAGCTCTGAGAGATGACCTTGTGACTCCAGGGCCCAAGGGTGGGTAACAGGGGAGCCTCTGAATGGGCAGCTAGCTCAGGAGTTACCACTGCAGGCAGTTGAGGCTATGTGCAGCCCTCAGTGCTTTCATTTAGGCTATCTGGTGTTTGGGGACTGCACTGGTGGGTGTGCCAGGGTCTGGGGGAGGCCTTTGTCAAAGCTGAAATGTGGAGTGGGCAAGAGAAGATGGTGAAGAGAAGAAAAAGGAGGGGAGAAAATGAAGGGGGAAATGTAAGATGGAAGGAGGGGAGAAGAAGATGTGGGAAAGGAGAAGGGAAGGAGAAGAGAGGAAGGAAGAGAAGAAGGGAGGGAGGAAGGAAAAAAGGAAGGAGGGAGGGAAGGAGGGAAGGAAGGGAGAAAGGGAGGAAGGGAGGAAGAAGCAAGGGAGGGAGGGAGGAGGGTAGAAGGGAGGGAGGGAGGGAAGGAAGGAGGGAAGGAAGGAAGGAAGGAAGGAAGGAAGGAAGGAAGGAAGGAAGGAAGGAACAAAGAAAGGGAGGGAGGGAAGGAAGGGAAGGAGGGAGGGAGGAGACCCAGGGAAAGGTAAGGGAGGGAAACAGTTGGGAAAGGAGAAATCTGGAACCAAAGAACAGACTTGGATTTTCCAAACCACTGGCCCCAGTGGAGATCTCTAGGTTGGTCTAATCTGATGAAAATATTTTTTAAAAAATGAAACTGGGTCAGCATGGCATAGACTGAATACTTTGAGGTGGGAATAAACCATTAAAAATGAACAGAGGGATTATAACCTGTCCAGACCCAGGGGTCCAGGGTCTGCCCGGGGAAGCAGGGTGGGTGGGAGAAGAGAGCCAGGAGGTCCAGACTCGAGTCTGGCCTTGGTCCTGACCTCACAGACAAGCCCATCCACCTCCTCAAGCATCAGCCGCACAGACTTCCTACCTCACAGGGTTGTGAGGAAAAGCCAACACTGGGCAAAATATAAAGAGATCTTGAGATAAGCTGTAGAGCCTCAGCAAGGGAGGGGGACAAGCATCTATTAAGTGCCTACTGTGTACCACTCACTGCTTTAAGAAATGATCCCATTTGATCCATGGATTTAGGAGAGGGACCTTGGAGGTTTTCAAATCTAAACTTCTTATTTTACACATGGGGAAACTGAGGCACAGAGGCGTTAAGTGGTCTGCCCAGCTAAGAGCAGAACAGTGTGAGATGGGATTCGAACCTTGGTCTTCCTCAATCCAAGTCAACGCTCCAGTGGCTATGTACCAGGACACCTCTAACCAGTGTCAGCCCCCAGACTTCGATGGCCTGCTTCAGTCCCCTCGACCCCAGCCAAAACACCCTCCCCATAGTTCAGGGCTGCCTCTTCCAGGAAGCCCTCCATGACTACACCAGCACCCTATGCTCTATCTCCCTTTTTTTTGGGCTCCCATGGGTCTTCCTGTTCATAGAGCTGACTCCACTGCCATAGGCCTTCGCTATTCAGTCTCCTCCTTGTGCCCATCTCCCCAGGGCTGTGAGCCTTTTAGGTACAGGGACACTTTCTTATGCTTTGGAGCCCAACATCTGACCTGGTCTGGAGCTCGCACAGTGAGGGGATTGAACACATACACATCCATGCATGCACACCCTTGCATACACACTCACATGCGCACACACACACGTACTCACACACATGCACTCACACACACACGCACACACTCTCACACACATGCACTCACACACACATATACACACATGCATGCACACATTCTCTCACATAATGCACTCACACACACATACACGCACTCTCACACACATACACACCCATGCATGCACACCCTCACATACACACTCACATGCACACACACATGCACTCTCACACACATATACACACATGCATGCACACATTCTCACATAATGCACTCACACACACATACACGCACACTCACACACACATGTATATACACACACACTCATACACACACACATACATTCATCCATCTGTGGGCTGATTCTGAGTGAGTCTCGGATCTCTTTCAGCTTCCCATCAGAGACCCCCATTCTGAGGTTCTGGCCACTGCCCTGGCTCCCACCATCTCAGCTGAGAACCTCCTATTTGAAGAAGAAACGCAGGCCATTCACCATGAGCTCTGGCTCCTCTCCTCATCTCCCCTCAGATGCCTTCTGCCCCTTCTCCTCCTTCCCCGTCTCACAAGACGTGGCTGACTCCTCACCTGACTCTCTACGTGGTCCAGAGATCCCCTTCCACCCCTCCTCCAACAGACTGCTGGGTCATCCCCTCTTTCCTCATTCCCAGTCTCCTGCCTACAAACACGCCCACGTTCCCTCATCCCGATAAAAGCCCAGCACTTGATCCTTCTGTCCCTGGTAACTATTGACTTGCACCTTTCCTGCTTTTTGTGGCTGCTCTTCAGAGAGGCGTCTACCCTGGGTGTCTCCACTTTTCGTCTTCTTGAGTCCCTCCAACCCTCATTCCACTGAAACTGCTCTTCCCTAAGGTTGCCAGTGATCCCTGAGCTGCCCAGACCAGCGGCCTTTCCTCAGTCCTCACTCTCCTCAACCTTCTGCAGCCTCAGACATTACCAATCACCCTCTCCTCTCTGGGTCTTCTCTCCTTCTTCTTCTCTGACCACTCCTCCTCTGTCTCCTTTGCTGAATCTTCCTCCAGATCACACCCTCCATCCCCAGGTGTCCTTTAAAGGTCTCTCCTGAGCCTTCTTCTCTTCTCCCTGCTTCACTGGGTCATCTCATCAGCTGCCAGCGATTTAATGACCTCTCTATACTGACCATTCTCACATCTACCCATCCTGCCCCAATCTCATGTCTCCAACTGCCTTTCAGGCACCTCGGATGGGACGCCCAGTAGGCATCTTAAACTCAGTATATCCAAAATGAAACATTCTTTTTTCTCCCAAATCTTCCCCACATCCAAACTCTCCTATGACTGTCAAGGGCACTACTGTCCTCCCAGACCCCCAGGCTCCCAACCTAGGAGTCAGTCTGGACTCCTCCCTATCTCACCCCCCAGATCTGGATGGTGCCAAGGCCTGTCCACTTCACCTTTGCAACATGGCTTGAATACAGCCCCTTTCTCCTTGGACATCATCACCCACTTGGTACAGACCCTCATCCCTCCATGCCTGGAATACTACCAGAGTCCGCTGGGCGGTCCATCGGCCTTGGGTCTCTCTCTCCCCACTCCAGTCCATTCTCCATTCAGCCATCAAAATGATTTTCCTAAAATTCAGGTCTGACCATGTCACCCCCCTACTCCATAAACTGCAATGACTCCCTATGGTCTGTTTGGCATTCAGAGCCCCTCATGACCCGCCCCCTCCTCCCTCTCCAGTCTTCTCACTCTCCACTCCCAGGCCTCCTGACTGCTCACATATAAGACCCCCTATCTCAGCTTCAGACATTCCATCTGCCGATCCCCAGGACTGGAAACCTCTCCCTCCTCCGCTCTGCCCACTGACTCCCTGGTTTCCTTAAGGCCCACCGTCCATAGGAAGCCTTCCCCAGCCCCTCTTCCTTTTCAGGCCTTTTCTGCATTATTCCTATTTTCCTGTTTTCAGCTTGTCTTCACACATGTGTTTGCTATTGCCTCCCTGATTAGATGGCAAACTCCCTGAGGGCAGGGACTGGTGTTCCCTTTGGTATCCTCAGCCCTTGGCAGAGTGCCTAGTACATAGGTTAACTGATTGATTGATCCAGGCTCCCTTCTCAGATCTAACATTCTAGTTGCTAAGGACCTTTGACATTCCCTGTTCTAAGGCTCATGTCCTACTCTAGAACCTGAGGAGAGACGGCACCACCCACCCATGGGCCACCCTCCCAAGTTTAGTCCTGGAGCACACCCAGAACCCAAGAGGGAGCCTGTTACACACTAAGAAGACATTTTTGTTCCTAAACCAAACTCAACACAGAAGAGAAACAAGCCCAGAACTGTGGGGCCAGTCCAGCCCCTCACTTGTCACTGACTATGGGAGAACTAAAGTGTGGTCTTGGGTGCCAAATGAGCTGGGGAAAGGAGCCCTTTCTTAACGGCCTGGGGATTACCTAAGCCTAGAAACGAGAGGGGGGGGGGGGTGTCTTAGGAAACAAAACGTCAGAGCTGGGAGGGGCCTCAGAATAGGGGATGTCCGGGCTGGGAGGGACCTCAGAACAGGGGATGTCAGGGCTGGGAGGGGCCTCAGAAAAGGGGATGTCAGGGCTGGGAGGGACCTCAGAACAGGGGATGTCAGGGCTGGGAGGGGCCTCAGAACAGGGGATGTCAGGGCTGGGAGGGCCTCAGACATTATCCAATACAACTCTTTCATTTAACAGATGAAGACACTGAGGCCAGGCTGGGGGAGAAGCCTTGCCCAGAGTCACACAGGGGCTGGACGGTGGATCCCCCCACCCCAATCTGATGCGATTTTCCCTAAACTGAGCTTCTTGGTGGTAGGGCTGGGCACAGCCCCATCACCCTAAGGCCATCTCTAGCTTCACTGACCTAGGGGAGCTGGTGTCTGTGCTCTTCATTCCCCCTCCCCCTGGGCCTTTGAAAGGCTCCTCCTGGCCCTGGCTGCCTCATCTGGGGAAGCCCTGAACCAGTAAGCATTCCCTGCTTGCTCCTGAGAGGCCACTGCTGGCAGGGCCAGCTGCTGCCCGTCCACTCCCTGCAGGGCAATTGAAAAGTAACGGCCAAGCCCTGAACAGCCTGGCTGGGGGAGGGTCTCCTGGGGCCCAGGCTGGGGGGCAGGGTCTGCAGAGCCAGGGGCTCATTGAGAAGCAGTTCCAAAGCCAGGGCTGGAGCTCCAGCTCCCCTGCCAGTCCCAGGGAGCTGTGTGGCTAGGGGCCCTGCTTCTCTAGGGCTCATGTCCAAAGGCCAAAGGGCATCAGGGACTTTTCTCCCCCTTTGGAAGCCTGCTCACTGCACCAGCTGTGCCAGTGTACAGCTCCTGGGGAAGCAGCTTGGTGAAGAAACTACTGGGCACGGGGTCAGTTAGACCTGTGTTCCGATCCTGCCTCAGATACAAGCTGCATGACTTTGGTCAAGCCCCTCTCATTCTCTGAGCCTGATTTTCCTTGTCTGTAAAATGAGGTGGAGGAGCAGACTCAATGACCAGCCCTAAAGCTACGATCAGCACTTGGCACAGTGTCTGGCATACAGCAGGTACTCAATAAGCATTTACTGATTCAGTGACCAGCTCTGAATCTCGGATTGGCATTTAACACAGTGCTTGGCACAACAGCAGGGACTTGGTGTTTGGCTGATGGGCATGATGACCAGCTCTCACTCTATGACTAATATTTAGCATAGCAGCTAGTACACGGTAGGTGAGGAATAATTGCTGACTGACCAATTCCTATGAGCTCTCAGATCCCTTCTGGCTATCAGGGCTGATTCTCTAAGCTCTGGCCTGGGGAGAGGCCCATGAGACAGGAATGTCTGGATGCTGGCATTTGGGCCTGTTAGTTTTCCTGGAGATGCTCAGAATTGTCCCCCCGCATTAGCATGTCCTGGGGTGATGGGAGGTGCCCTGGGCCCAGAAGTACCAGATCCAGCTCTTTCTCTGACGCCCTGTGGGCTGCAATACTCAAGGCAAGCTGTGACACTTAGTTTGCTCATCTGTGAAATGGGCATCATAAAACAACTATGGAGCTGTCCGGGCCTCCGCTGGGGCTGAGGTCACATCCACAAAGGGAAATTGCAGGCCCCAACCATGCCAGCCCTTCCATTCAGGTAGTATCCTGCCATGAGCTTACAGGGGCAGGGGCGGGGTGGGGGGGGGAGGCGGAGGGCTTCCTCAGTCTCCCCACCTTGCCTATACCTTGTACTACGTTACTGATCTCCATGGGTACTCATCTCCCCCATACAATGTAGGCCCCTTGAGAGTAGGGATGGCTCCATCTTTTGTATTTGGACCCCCAGTGCACCTAGTAGGCACCTACCGAATGCCCACGGATTACATGAGACCACAGCTCATCAGTGATTATCCCTCCCTGTCTCCCTGCTGGACCACTCTTTGGGGGCCCTTCTTTGGACACTGAACTATAAGGAGGCTCCCTCTACCAGTTCAGGGTGGCACCCACCCCACCTCTTATAGCATTAGAGAGATTTCCTCAGAACACACTAAGGCCAAATGACTGCTCCAGGATCACACAGTCAGGATGTGTCAGAAGCACACTTGAACTCAGGTCCTGGGGCTCTAACCACCAGGCAACACTGCCTCTCCACAAGGGCCATGAGTTTATCATACATTGGTACAGATTAACACAACCCTGGGAGGTGAATGCCTTGGGTGGTGCTATGTCCATTTAAACTGATAAGACCTGCTATGGGGCCTCAGAAGTGGGATTTGAACTCAGGTCATCCCACCTCCCAGACTCTGAGGCCCAAGGGGAGGCAGAGTGCTCTAGGGTCGGAAGGGCCACAGAAACACAATAATGACCACCTTTCTATCTCTCCAAGGCTTGTCAGGCTCTTTAGAACAGATACCAGAGGCATCTGGAGCACTCAGGTCCAGGTCCTGAGTTCAAATCCAGTCTCAAAGACACTTTCTAGCTGTGTGGTCCTGGGAAGACCTCTTAACCCATGCCTGCCTCAGTTTCTCCCACTGTAAAATGGCGATCATAACAGCACTTCCCTCCAAGGGTGGCTGTGAAGATCAGATGAGATGTTTGCAAAGGGCTTGGCACAGTGCCCCATGCACAGCAGGCCCTGCGAGAGGTTCTAGAGGCATTATTAGCCCCACTTTACAGGTGAAGAAACTGAGGCCAACGCCTGGCCCTCTACTCCTACCTCTAGTAAGGGGCCCAAAGTACTGGGCCTCAAATTAAGGCTCTGCCCCTTAACTCACTCTGTGCCTTTGGTGGAGTCAGTAAGACCCTGCGGGTCTAAGTTTCCCCATCTGTAAAATGACCTGGATGGCCTCTGAGGTCCCCTCCAGCTGGAAGCTTCTGTACAAATCCCTTCCAGTCTGTGGGCCTCAGTTTCTCACCCAAAAGAAGGGGTGGGCACCCCAGAGGTGCCTCCGAGCCCTCCTTATTGGGGTTCTATGGCTAGTACTCTGGGGCCTGCAGTCAGGAAGGTTGCCTCCCATGCTTCCTAGCTGTATAACTGAATGACTCAACCTCTACCCCCCTCAGTTTCCTCATCTGTAAAAGGGGGGTGATAGCCCCTCCCTCCCGAGACTGTCATATTTGTAAAGCACTTTTTAAAGCCTCAAGATGCTATGTGTTAGCTATCATTGCTGAGGTTGATTTACAGACACATTTCTAAGAGACTTTAAAAGGTCTGCAAAGGACTTTACATAAATTAACTCAAGTGATCCTCACAAGGACTCTGGGAGAAAGGGGCATTATCACCCCCATTTTACAGACGAGGAAACCAAGGCAGACAGCAGTTAAGTGACCTGACCAAGGACACAGAGCCAGGGGTGCCCATCTACATTGGCGGGAGAGAGTTTCCTCACTGGGAGTTCCCTAATGGATTCAGCTAAAAACAACGGTGATGTTGTTAATGTCGTTATCTTATTATTAACTTGAACTAGTTCCATAAGGTTTGAACTACACCGAGGTTGGACAAAGACCCGAGCACTGCACAGGCCCTTGTTAGGACCCAGATAATGTATGTGAGCTGATGGATGTTGGCAGGGGCTCCCCCGCCGCCCAGGGCTCTTCCAGCTTGGAGAGTGACTGCTGAAAGCACCTAGTGTGCGCCTACAGAGAAATCGGGTGCTGACTCTGCCTTGAGGAGTTCCCAGGCTGGGAGAATCCCTTCTATAAAGTTGGAGACAATCAAGGAAGAATCTTGCTCATAAAGGGCTCGAGATCCTCCCAGCATGGCAAAGCTATCAGTCCAGTGGCTGTTCAGCATGGTGGTCCAGTATCCTAGAGCAGGGGGAGGGGAGCTCAGACACCTCTGAGAAAGGGGAGATAGAGAGAGGGAGGGCAGGAGTGAGAGGGAGAGAGAGGGAGGGAGGGAGAGGGAGGGAGAGAGAGAGAGAGAGAGAGAGAGAGAGAGAGAGAGAGAGAGAGAGAGAGAGAGAGAGAGACAGAGAGGGGAGAAAGAGACAGACAAACAGAGAGAGAAAAGAGAGACAGAGAGACAAAGGGGGAGGGGTCTTGGTTTTGCCAGGAGAGTTCCATCCTTGGTGATCTAAACTGGGGGAAGGTGGCCAGTTTTCAATGGCCCCACCACTGAGCTCACCATTAATTTGCTGTGTGACCTTGAGCACATCCTTTCACTGGATCTCAGGCCTCAATGAAGCTAGAAGGCTCCAAGGGTCTCAAGCCCCTCTCTCCCCTCCCTCTCAGACTGGGCCCTCCCAGAGGGCAGGGGCTGTTATGGCCTTTCTGGGTTTCCCCAGACCCTGGCACTTAGTAGGTGATCAATGAATTCGGTTGCCCTGACTTCTCACATCCAACATTTCTGGGTCTATGCCTCCTTTCACTCTCCCAATCCTCCCCCATGATCTGCCCTAAACCATTCTGCTGCTGGTCCAAGCCAACAAGGGGCAGAAATGGTTGCTGCTTGGCCCATGCCCCGGGCCAGTGGGGCTGGGATTCAGCAGGGCTCCATCTCCAGCCACCCCAGGCCCCTCCAGCCCTCCCTCCAGCTTTCCTGCTGCTAATTGGCAGCCCCAGGTCCCCTGCCCCTTCCCAGGGAAGGAGCAGCCAGGGGCAGACAGCTGGAGAGTAAACGGGGCTGATCAGAGCTGACAGGTCCATTCATCTCCTAGCGCTTGGCGCTCCTTGGGCCTGCTGCAATCCCCCCTGACCCAGTGCAACCTCCTCTGCCTGGAATCCCCGGGGCTTTCCCAGGGCGGAGGTGGAGGAAGAGGAACCAGGTCAGGGGAGGCCCCCTCCAGCCACAGGATTTGTGGGCCTGGGCTGCAGCTCCCACCGAGCAGAGCTAGGCACCCCCAGCTGCCATCTCCGCTCCACCAGAATGGCCTGGGGCAGTCCCTCCATCACTCCTGGCCTCAGTGTACCCATCTGCAAAGAGGGGATACATCTTCCAGGGTCCAGAGAGGAAGACCTCCAAACTCAGTCTCAGTTCTCTTATCCATAATCTGCTGGGGCGTTTTGGGGAGGGTTGTAGGAGTGGTTTATTGAAGGGTCCTTGGAGATCATCTCCCTCAGGGTTTTGGGGCAGTCTAGAGAAGTCTAGGGACCCCTTCTCAGAATCATGCACTTAATTACATAAACTGAAATACTCGGGATTACAATGGAAGCTAATGATGCTGAAATGTAGTTATCAATTTTTTAAAACAAATCTATAGACCCCAGGTTAAGAACCCACAATTAGTAAGACCTCATTTGCTCTGGAGTCAGAAGGCATGGATTCAAATCCTCCTTCTGCCTGGGATTCTTCTGTCAAACAAGAATGTTGGACAAGCTGATCCAAGGGCCATTTCACCCAGAGTGGGTAAGAGACCTGTCTAAGGTCACACAGGTTGGGCAAGAGGCAGTCCTTTGGGGTCTTTCCATTAGACCAAAGTATTTTTGATCAATTTCTGGAGGGGGAATGGGTTTGACCTAGAGGACCCCAACCCAACCCCCATTCCCCACCCAGAGGAGAAGAGGGGAGTGACTTCTATTTCTGTAGCACCTTCAGGCTGAAAAACCCTTTCTTCTCCAGATATGGGCAATGAAAATATCATCATGCCCATTTCACAAGAGGAAACGGCGAGTCACAGGATTGCACTGCTAACAGGAGCTCACATTTACCTGGTTCTGTGAGGTTCCAAAGCCCTTTAACATGTTATCTCTTCTGATCCTCTCAAGGGAGGGGCTGTGAGTATCTCATTTTCCAGATGAGAAAACTGAGGCTGAAAGTGGTTAAGTGACTTGTCCAAGGGTTTCACAGCTAGTGAATACTGGAGGCAGGATTTGAACTCTATACCCGATGGGAAGAGGTCTCAGCCACCACCTCACCCAGCCCCTTTGTATTTGTTTTTTTAAACAGATAGTAAAACTGACACCCACAGAGAGGGAGTCATACAAGTGCTAAAGGACTGAACCAGAATTTGAACCTGGGGCCCTCTGATCACTCCCCTCATCAGTGGAATGGTTGAGGATTAAGGAGGTATTCAGTCACACACTTGGAGGAAGTGGCTGGGGCTTGATCTGACCTTTGCACCTCGACTCAGGATCTTCCTGCTACCCCCACCAAGGCTGCCGGGGGTGCTTGCCTCCTAGCCCCTCCCCCATCACAACAGGGTTTTCTCTGCTGCCTCCAGACCTTGGGGAGGGAAGGATGCCCCCAGAGCAGCACCCAGCCAGGGAAGCTTTCTACAACACTTCACGGTATGCCCTGATTGCCCCAAGCCTGGAGGACTCCCTAGAACCCAACAGTGGAGACTTCAGGGCTGGTTTGAACACAAGAGCCTGAAAGGTCAATTTGAGGAGGAAGAGGCTGACCCCCCCCCCCCCACCAGCCTGCAGCTCCTTCCGAGGTCCCAGCAGCACCTCAGGGCTAGCCACTGTAAGCAATCACCTTGGTGGGAGGGGGGGAAGACAGGATTTCTGAACCCCAGCTTTTCCTGTAATTAGTAAGAAATACAAAACAATCCCTCACCTGTATTCCTGCGGAGAAGGGTGAAGATTTTGCCCTGAATTTCTAAGGATTCCTGACATTATGGTTGTGATGTCACTTTCTATCATCTCCTTGGGAGGAAAAAAAGATAAAAACTTGGTTAGGGAGGTGAGTAAGATGGGGAACAACTCAGCTATTCAAGAGAATGGATCTGGAAGAGCCAGCCGTGTGTGTGTGTGTGTGTGTGTGTGTGTGTGTGTGTGTGTGTGTGTGTGTGTGTGAGAGAGAGAGAGAGAGAGAGAGAGAGAGAGAGAGAGAGAGAGAGAGAGAGAGGGAGTCGGGAGACATAGAGGAGAAAGGGAAGATGGAAATGAGTGGGGAAAAGTAGAAGAGGTGAAAGTGGAAAGAATAAACAGGAAATAAAGAATAAAGGAAATTAGAAGGAAAATGGGAAGAAAGAGAGGAGAAAAAGATGAGAAAAGGAGGACATGGAGCGAGAAAAGGAGGGGGAAAAGGAGAGAAGAGGAAAATGGGTGAGAAAAGAGGAAGAGATCGGAGGGAAAAGATGAGAGATAGAAGAGGGGAAACAGACGAGAGACGAGAGGACAAAATAAAGAAAATTTTAAAAAAAAGGGAGAAAAGGACAGGGAGAGAGGGAAAGCAATGACGAGAGGAGGAGGAGAAGAGAGAGGGAGAGAGGGAGACAGAGAAGAGGGAGAGAAAGAGATGGAGAGAGAAGAGAGACAGAGAGGAAAGGAAGAGAGAAAAAAAGGAAGAGAAAGAGAGGAGGGAAGAGAGAGAAAAATGGAGAAGAGAGAAAAAAGGAGAGGGGGAAGAAGAGAGAAATGAGAAGAGGGAGGGAAGAAGAAAGAGCGAAGAGAGGGAAGGGAAGAAGAGAGGAGTGAGAGAAAAAGAGAGGAAGAAAAAAGAGAAGAGGGAGGGAGAGAAAGATGAGAGAAAAGAGAGGGGAGGGAGAGAAAAAGAGGGGAAGAGAAAGAAAGGGAGAGGGAAAGAGGAAGAAGGGGAGACAGAGGGAGAGAAAGACAGGAGAGAGAGAGAGAGAGAGAGAGAGAGAGAGAGAGAGAGAGAGAGAGAGATGGAGAAGAGCGGATTGAGAGCGCACTCCCGAAGGGTCCTGGATGCCCCCCTCCCCCACCATTCTCAGACCTCCCTGCACTTTTTAGAAGTCCAGTCCGAAAGTGTTTATTAAGTTCGCACTGCATCCCGGCGTGGTGCTGAGAGCTGGGGTCGTAAGCAAACCCAGGACCACCTGGAGAAGGGGAGCCCGGGTTTCCTTGGCCCTAAGGGCGGACCCCGACAGGGAGGGGAACATCAGTCCCCAAGGATGCCCGGGAGTCCCAGGTCCCCCGGCCGGTAGTCCGCCCCTGGCCCCCCATGTACCACCCCCAGGACACTCGGTTCCCACGCAGAATTTTCCAAAGCCGCGAAGGGTCGGGTGCAGTGTGCTCGGGAGGACAGGCTGGAGGCGCAGCAGGGCGGTTGCCATCCCGACCAATACAAACACTGCCTCTTCCTCTGCCGAGCGACACCGGCACCTGCGAGGGCACGATCTGGGGCGGGGAGCGCTTCCCAGCAAGCCCGCAACGAGGGGAGCACTTACAGTCCTCCCTCCAAAAAAAAATGCCCTTAGAAAACTCAAATGCAAAAAACCAAACATCCCATGCATATAAAGAGCTTCGCTCCGGCACCCACAGATTTACCGAAGAGCCGCGGGGCACACGGACACGAAAGAGAAGTGGAGCCGCTCGGCTCGAGCGCCCTCCTCGAAGCATGCCAGAGGGGTCTGCACGAAAGCGCCCGGGCCGTGCATACTGGGGCTCGCTCAGCGGGAAAGGAGCCCGCTCCCCTGCACCTGCCCCGCGGGCATCTCGAGATGCTAGCGTGGGGTTGCAAGCAGAGGAACCGTGGCAGAAGGCTGTACCTGATTGCGAGCTGGGGGTGGCTGCGGCTGCACTTCTGTGGCCTCTAAGGGGCTCCCCCTCCGCTCTTGCTCGCGGCTTGCCCGCTAGCTCTTGCAAAGCCGGCTTTGCACGATCAGCCTCCCAACCGTTTTCAAATTTCCCTCTCAGGAGCTGTCCAGCCCGGGAGCATGCGCAGTGGGCAGAAGGGAGGTGTGTGCTGGGCAGGGTCAGCCCTGGGGCAGGGTCAAGGGGATTGCTGCATTTCCCAGCAGTCCCCCCCCTCCCTAGCCCCTCCCGGGAGAGCTTGCTTCTTGCAGGCGGGGAGACCCGCTCCACCCCCACTCCCACTCCCACAGTGGGCTGGAGCCAGTAAAGGACGGGAGGGGGCGGCCTGGAGGACCTCCTGGGGACTTTCTGGGGGCGCAGGAAGCGGGGGGGGGGGAGGTGGGGGGAGGGAATTGCAACAGTCCGAGGCAGAAAGTTGCCAGGATTCCTGATGCGCCCAAACTTTCCGAGCACCCGAGTTCCCGGGAGAAGGAGGAGGGAGAAGAGCTCCAGGCTCCCGTCCCGCTTTAAATCAACACTCGGTTCTTTTCGCCCCAGGTGCACCACCTGCGCCTGCCCCTTTAAGAGCGCCGAGCCCTGCGGGTCCGGCCGCCAGCTCGAGGCTGGGGTGGGGGGGGGAGGTGAAGGGGAGCGCTCGCGCCGGACGCCTCCACCTGTTCCCGAGGGGGGGGAGCACGTCAGAGCAGGCGCTACCACTGCCGCCTCCAACCCCCCCCACCCCACCCCCGGCCCGCCAGGTCCGGGTGAGCGCGTCCGGCGCGCGGCGGCTGCGGAGCGCCTCTGAGCGTTCGGCCAGCGAGGGCCGGCCAGCTGCGGGCCAGAGCGCTGCCCGGGAGGAGGGAGCGGAGGCGGGCGCCAAGCCGTTAGTGGGAGGGCGCCCACGCCCCCTGCCCCGCGGCGGCCCGGGCTCCGGCTCTTCCGCGCCTCTGGGCCCGCGTCTCGCCTGCTCCTCCTCCGCGGGAAAGGTGGCGCGCGGCGGGCCCGGGGGGAGGGGAAAGCCTGGAGGTCAGAGGTCGCCAGCGGACCTGGGGGGAGGGGCCGCGCGCACGTGTGCTCGGAGGGGGGCGGGACTCCCCGGCGGGAGGGGCGAGCTTGAGTGGTCACCGGTCACCGGCGCGCCTACGGTGGGGTGGAAAGCAGGTGCCAGCGAAGCATATCCCGGCACCCGCACGGCCGTTTGTTCTAGTGTTTCCCGGGAGGCAGCTGCCCCCGGTACCACCGTTTTGCAGGTGGGAAAGCCGGCCGAGCGGAAGTGCCCAGAGTCACCCAGCAGACTTCAGATTCACATCCACTAGCATTCTCGAATCCCCCGGGACTGTGCTAGGCTGCCGGGGCTACTGGGAAAGGCAGAAGCAGTACATGCCCTCAGGGAGCTGACTGTCTGGCGGGGCAAAATGCAGCCCGGGCCCGCGCTGCCCATCAGCCACAGTGAGCATTTGTAAAGAGCTGCTTCACAGATGAGAAAAGGAGGGGGGGGGGCCTCTGCTTCAGATCACACATTTTACAGGTAAGGAAACTGAGGCAGGGGGAAGCGACTTGGCCAGGACCACTGAGAGCAGCGATCAAAGGCAGGCTGTGGATCCCGGTGCTCCCGGGCCCAGGTCCGGCGCTTTCATGCACGGTGCCCCCCTAAAGCCTCACAGTAATGGCAGTTGGTGCGTTTAAACTTGCCAAGTTCAGTGTAACGTGTAGGGAGGGAGCCCCTGTGCCCACTGCGCCTGGTCTGGGATTTAGAGCAGCAGAGGTCCTGGGGAGCATGGCTTTATTGACAGGAGCCGGGGGGGGGGGGGGGGGGCAGACGGGAAGGTCACAGGTCACCAGCACACCTGGGATTCGGCTGCTGGGAGCAGGGCCAGAGGCCCAGGGTTGGAGGCTTTCCCATGGGTATCGTGTCATTCTTTGTACTTGTATCCCCATTACCTGCTATACTGAAGCTGCTGAATTGGTGTGTGTTGTTTGATTGAATCAAATTTATTAAATCATAGTATTGAGAGCAGAAAGGGGGCAATCTAGTTTGTGCACACTGGGGCAGGTATGGAATCCAGAACCAGAGGGGGGAGTGGAAAAGACAAAACCTGTTGGAACCCAGCTTGAGAGGTTTGGTGGAATCCGAATATACATTCCCCTGACAAGATTCAGAACAGGAAGGAATCCTGGCATCTAAGATACTTTGTTTCCTAGTTTGTTAAATGGGGATAGTCCCAGGATTGCTGTGAGGCCTAAGTCAAATAATACATGTAAAGTGCTTTTAAAATCGAAGGTATTATATTTTATAGTTACATATATGTATATATAAAACACTATGCATATGTATATACACAGACATTTTATTTACACATATAATACATTCTAATATATGATAATTATGTTGCTATATAATAATGTATTATTATAATTATTACTTATTGCAAGCTACTCTTATTTTAGAGAGCCCTGAGTAAGTGCAAGAGTTGCGGGGGAAGTAGATTTGAAGTTCAGAGGTCAGCAGAACCCAGGGAGGAAGTGGAGTGGTTGAATAGCAGAGGGGGAGTTTACCAGGTTTTAGGATTTAGACTAGGAAGAGGCCTTAGAGAATATCTAATTCAGCCCCTACTCCTGCACTCATTTTTGAGCTGGGTGATGGAGCAGAAGAAGGTAAGGAAAGGCCAACAGAGAGCCAGAAAAAGCTGGGTGGCAGTGGATACAGGCAGAGAACATTCCTAAATCAGGAAAGCAGCCTTAAAGATCCCCTGGCATCTAGCCCAGTTCTTGGCACAGGAAGGTGCTTAATAAATGCTTATTGACTAATCCAGCCCAGTGAGAAGGGAGAACTGCAAGTCGGAAGAGCAACAAACCTGGGATTGGGGAGGTGGTCAGGTCCATAGGTCTGGGCATCCCATCCCAGTTCTGTTGTCCTGCCCAGGATACAGCCCCTCTTCCCCCTCTGCTGCTTCCAATCTTCAGCTGCTTTCAGGGTTCAGCTCATGTGCTTCCTCCTCAGGTCTTAATCCCTCCTCAAATAATCCTCCAGAAGTTTATCCTAGAAGCAGCATCCTGGAGAAGAAGAAAGCAAGCCAGAAAGATCCAGGTTCAAGTTCAGATAGTGATCCTACTGACAGCTTTCCAAGTCCAGGCCTGAGTGGGGCTGGGGGTTCTTAACCCTTACATAGATTTCAGGGGGTCAATTGAATTTGGATGGGAAAACAGTGACATCTTTATTTTCTCTAATCTTTCTTGTAATCCTGTGTATTTTATGTATTTAAAAACATGATTCTGAGAAGGGGCCTATCTGTAGGCTTCACCAGTCTAACTGCCTGAGGGGGTCCATGCCACAAACAAGGTGAAGAGCCCTTGTTTTAAGGTGATAAATTGCAGATCTTAATTGTAGAAGGTGTTTCCTCACCAGGGAGCTCCCCAGGCTAATGAAATCATAGCCATCCCGGTCCTATACTCCCCCTCTGGTAACATGTAAGCTTTTGAGGGCGGGGCATATCTTTTTTTCCATTTTGTCTTTATGTCTCCAGCACTTCAGTGTGGTGCCTTGCACCTGGTGGGCATTAAATAAATGCTTTCCAGTATGGCTTGTGTGACCTTGCTCATATAATTCAGGCTCTCTGGGCCTATTTGTCTGCAAAATGAACAGATTGCATTTGATAAACTCCAGGTCTGATCCTATGGGCCTAGTGGGATCTAGAAGGGCCCTTCCAGGAAGCCTAGTCCAACACCTCTCATCTCCCTCCTCCCTCCAATTTAGGGAAGACATAGGAAAGGAAGAAAATGAGCATTTACAAATGAGATGAAGGAGCTTTCTCCAGGTAAAACAGTAGGAACAGCATTCTGGGTCCCCTCCAACCAATCCAGGGGCTTTTCTCTACTGTTTGACATCAGTTGTCACTGATTCTGTTGCCCTCCCTGCCCTTGGGGGTCAGGGAGTAGAAAGCCCTCTATTCGGAATCAAAAGCCTGGCATTGGAATCCCGCTCTGTAATTATTACCTAAAAGTCAGTCCAACCTCTGTGCCCGCCTGGCCCACAGCTGTTTTATCAGTAGAGGGAGGCATTGGGTTAAATTAGCTGTGTGGTACACAGAGCTTCTAGCTGTATATCTTTGATTCTGCCATGCCAGAAACCCCATAGGCTCACAGGAAGTTAAGGGCTGGAAAGGACATTGAAGATCTTCTAATTTAATCTGATATTATAGACTGAAAGAAAAGACCAGAGAAGTGAAATGACAAAGTAGCAGGACATGGAAACTGCTTTTTTGTGCATGGCTTCTGGTGACCTGCCCCACCCCCCTTTGGCTGTCTGGGAGAAGTAAATTTAAGAGAGATATGTGATTGTAATCCAACCATGTCTTGAATTTAACAAAAACTCCAGCTTCTAGCCACAAAGGCCAGGTCCATCTCGTGTTCTGATGGTGTTTTATTGACCACTGAGAAAGGAGGGATTTTACCTTGTAGAGTGAGGACTATGGGCTGTAGCTCATCCTAACCGATGGCTTGGAAGCCTTTCCCACCATCTGTTTAACCAGGAGAATGACCCAGGGCTCCCTGGATAGGCACAGTTTCATTTTTCATTCATCAAAGTGGCGGCAAGGAGGAGAAACCATGGGTCTGGGATCTTTGGCCGAGCTCCAGTTCACTGTGAATTCCCTTCTCAGAGAACCTGTAGTCCCTGACTGTTCCTCTTCTAGAAATAAAGAGACCACCTTGTACTCCCTGGAAGAAGAGGTATACAAGTGTTAAATTAAGGTTGTGAGGGCAGGATTTCCATTGCCCCTCTTTGTGTATCTCAGCTTCATGCATACATACATTCCATTCTTCTGCCTGGTATTAAAAACATCGTTGAAGATGGGCAGACAACAGGCACTCTTTATATTAAGTACATAGTAAAAAGCAAGCTCTTTCTATACAAAGCAAAGGCTAAAGAATTCATAACTATGCCAATCATTTTGGTTCTGTTAATCTTCAAAATGAATATGAATTACCTAATTTTACAACTACATTTTAAAAATGTTATATTGATAGATTGGTTCTCTTATCAATCCGATTTGTTTAAAAAAAACACAAAATTCAAAAGGTAGAATGAGTCTGATTTATATATTCTCTTGTGTTTCAGAAAACAGGTAAATGAAAGAAATATTTTTGGGTTGAAGTTGATGTATACACAGGGCCTTTCTGTCATGAGTTCAAGTATTTTAAAGTTATTTTTCTTAGCCTGTGAATATATAAGTGATCCACTCTGCAGATCTGGAACCTTGCCATCCTCCATATTTTTTTTCTCTTAAATTGATGCCTTGGTTATTTATATCTCAGTCATTTCTGGGGGAGAAAGCCCAGAAAATGCCTCTAATTCTTACAGATGCACATAAGAGGTCTTGCCACCAGGATTTCCCCTGGGCCTAATATGACTGATCTAATTCATTGGAGTTCTGAGTTGGAGGAAATCTTGTGTGTGACAGAAGGCCCTCATCTTACATGAAGTCTTCCCCAATGAGGCAGAAGTGATTAAAATCCCGCCTACTAAAGTAGAACAGCAAGGGTCTTCTATTCTTGCCGTCCAGTTGCATATAATATAAAATCAGTCTTTGTTCCATAGTTTTTGTACCCCCTTTCTATGTGCTACTCAAGCTTATAAAATCCGTAAGACAGGGATTACTGTTGGTTTGTGGTTTTTTGGGTTTTTTTCCCTCTAATTCAAACTCTTTTTCCTATAGGACCTGGTCTGTGCTTTAAAACCTATAGATACTTAACAAGATAAACACTAGTTATTGATCACGACAAATAAAACTCAGTCATAACAGGAAAGAAACGACAAACAAGCAATTACCGAGTACCTTTTATGTGCTGGGCACCGTTCTAAGTCCTGGAAATACAAAGAAAGGCAAAAAGAAAAAAAACAATCCCAGTTCCAAGGAGCTGGGGGGAGATGTCATGCAGTCGACTTTGTGCAAGTAAGTTGTGTGTGGGGTGAATTGAAAGTCATCAGCCAAGGGAAGGCACCAGCGTAAAGAAGGGATCAGGGGAGTCTTCTTGTAGAAGGTGAGACTTTAGCTGAGACTTGTGGGAAGCCAGGAGGTAAACAGGAAAAAGAAGCCTAAATCCTATGGTTTATTGATACTATTTTTAAGAACAAACCTCAACAACTCCCAGGGCAGCTTTAAAACTAATGGTTTTGCAAGTCGCAGGATGAAATATCATCTAGTTTGCCCCCATTTCTCCTTTCTTGAGCAGTTTTTCATTGTTTAGCCTTTTTCTCTTGCAGTTTTTCTACAGTCACAGGAGGCCATCAGGGACAGAGCCTCTGAGGTGGGCATGACCACAGGTAATCCCATTCAGCCTAGACCTGAACCACGTCTTCAAAAGCTGGAATTGTGAACGAGAAGTCCAGTTCTGAAGACCATTCCACTTCTGAACAGCTGCAGGGATGACAAAGGTGTTTGAAAATGAACCTAAAATCAGTTTCTTTGTATTTATTCTACCAACAGTCTCAGTTCTGTCCAAGGGCAAACCTAACTAACTCTTCTACTGGGCAGCCCTTCAAATACTTAAAAACAGTGATATTCCCCATTGCTTTCTTTCCATGGAGTCAGCACAGTGGTGCAGTGGATGGCACCCTGGCCCTATAGCCCATAAGACCTGCATTCAAATTCAACCTCACTTACTAGTTCTATGATCCTGGGCAAGTCACTTAACCCTTGTTTCCCCAACTGTACAATAGGGATCACAATAGGACCTACTTCCCAGGTGAAAACCAAAAGATAGTATTTGTCAAGTATTTAACACAATGCCTGACAGGCACATAGTAGGTGCATAATGAATACTTCATCTATTATTCCAAGCTAAAACCCCCCAGTTTCCTCAACCACTTGTCACACATAGTGTGGCACACACGGTCATCATCCTCATTACCAACCTCCAAACATGCCCTGATGCCCTTTGTACAATGTAACCCAGAGGGAACCCTTACAGCTGGGCTCTGCCAAGAACAGGGCACACATCACCTCCCTCCTTCTGGATTGCTGTGATTCCATGCATGCAGCCTTCATAGCCATCATTCTAACCTGATAAAACCCTCAGATCATTTTCATTAAATCATGCATTTATTAAGCACCTAGTCTGGCAGTGTCTTGGGTGTCAGAAATGCAAAGAACTTGTATGGAAAAAGCAACATTCCCCCTTCTCAAGGAGATACCTTTTATTGAATAAAACTACACGCACACACACACTTACATATACAGTTTATGTAAGTACAAGGTTATTTGGGGAACAAGAGTACTAGCAGTTTGGGCATCTGGGAATCAAGAAGGTTTTGTGGAGAAGAGGGTTTTTTTTTTTTAACCATTAGCTAGCCATTTATGCACATCTTTGACTTGAGTGAATGATTTTTTTTTAACACAAATTTAAGGCTTTGTTATTGTTTTTGTTTTTCATTCAGTTGCATCAGTCTGTTTGTGACCCAGTGGACCTTAGCACACTGGGCTTTTACTTATCCTATTATATTTTATCCTTCTGGTCTGGCATCTGACACCAACCAATCAACCTAAGTTATCAGTGATCTTGTAGTTTTATTTTACATTTCATATTGTTTGTTTTGACTCAATTTCCAACTTGCCAAGATCCTTTTGTATCCTCTTGTGCCTTGATGCTTTCTTAATAGAGGACTTCCCCTCAGTAAATTGAGACCATTCATCATAAATTCTCTTTCCCCCAATTCTGTACCTCAAATCCACTCAACAGTATTCCCTTCCCACCCGAAATTCTTTTCTTCAGTCTCCATGAAGAGGTGGTCCTTCCTTTTCAGACCACTGGGTAGTGCAGTGGCCTGGGGTGGGTCCAAATCTACCTGTGTGAACCTGGGCAAGTCACTTCACCTTTTTTTTTTTTGAATGACTGTAAAATGGGGATCATAGCAGCATTTCCCTCACAGGTTTGTTTGTTTGTTTGTTTGTTTGTTTTTGTGAGGATTAAAGAGAATATTTGTCAAGTGTTTAGTTCGGTGCCTGGCACATGGTAGGTGCTTAATAAATGCTGGGTTCCCTTTGTCTTCTTTTGTCTTGCCAAGGTCTCTTTTTATGCCTTTCATCCCTTATCTTTCCATTTCCACAGGGAACTTGCCCTTTTGATCATCCTTTCTTTGTAATTTTCAGGATGTTTTTCTAATCCACTGACACCTTTCTTGTTGCTAATGTGTCCTGATTTCTCCCCACTTGCTAATTAAAACAAAAACAAAACCACTTTCACTTGGTTCTACCATACCCTCAAACTACATCCCACATTTCTTCTCACTTCTCAATTTTCCTTGGCTTGACTCTCAGAATGCATTCATTTCTCATCCCCTTGTAGTTTGGCATCTGACACCAACCAATCAACCGAAGTTATCAGTGATCTTGTAGTTGGCAAATCTAATGACCTTTTCTCAGTCCTAGTTGTTCTTCACCTCTTTGCCACATCTCTCCTCCCTGGGCTTTTGTGACAGTGCTATCTCCTACCACCCCTCTGACCACTGTGAAGCATCTTTTCTGGGTTTTCCCTTACTTCCCCCCCTCTTGCATAAGTACATCCCCAAACTCTTGGCCTTGGGTTCTGGACTTTTAACTTTATCTACAATCACCTTCATTGGATTCAGTTATCTATGCGGGACTCTCAAATCTACACATCGGCCCCTTGACAGATGGTCCTGAATGAGACCTGCTTGCCAAACATCTCAGACTCTACAGATCCAACATGGGATTCAATATCTGCCCCCAACACTTACTCCACTTCCTAACTTCCCTCTTCTGTTGAGGAAATCACTTCTATTCTCTTTACCCTTTCCCTCCCCTTCCCCCCCATGTATGTTTTAAATGATTCCATGATAATTAGAATATATGATGAACTAGAAATTTGTATAAAGTGCCTGTTAAGCCTTCCTCCTTTCCTCCCTCCCTCCTTTCCTTCCTTCTTTCTTTCCTTTTTTCCTTCCTTCTTACCTTTCTTCCCTCTTTTCTTCCTTCCTTCCTTCCTTCCTCTCTCTTTTCCTTCTTCCTTTCCTTCATTTCTAGCCCATTTCTCCTATAGTATAAAGAGCTATAGTCAGTCAGTAAGCATTTATTAAGCACTTACTCTATGCCAGGCACTGTGGTAAATGCTAGGGATACAGGGGCAGCTAGGTGGCACAGTGAATAGAGCACCAGCCCTGGAGTCAGAAGGAGCTGAGTTAAAATCTGACTTCAGCCACTTAACACCAAACTAGCTGTGTGACCTTGGGCAAGTCACTTAGCCCCAATTGCTCTACCTTCCCACTCAAAAAAGCAAAATAATATCAATAATTAATTAATTAATGCTGGGGATACAAAAAGAAGCAAAAGACAGTCCCTGCTCTCAAAGAGTTTACAATCTAATGGAGACAACAGGCATACAAATATGTACAAACAAACTATATATGCAGGATAAATAGGATATAATTACCAGAGTGAAAGTACCAAGAAATAAATTAGTAAAGGAAGTAAATTAAGGATTATATTACTTTGGGAAAATAAGTTAATTTCTTTAGACCATTTGATATCTTGTTGCAGTTATTTACTAATTGCTGTTCTCTTGATCTGAAAGGATTTATCCAGTCTTTCCCTTATGCTTTAGGGAAATTTATCTCATCTCTCCTTAAAGTAGTACTTTTAGGTTTATTGGCAATGCTACCCTGTCCAGAACTTAATGTTAAGAAAAGAAGTACAGTGGCTTTCTCTGATACTAGAAATCTTTCATCCAACTTAAACTCTAATCCTCTCTTTCTTTCCATCCATCTACCTGTCTGTCTATCTATCTATTCATCCATCCATCTATCTATCTATCTATCTATCTATCTATCTATCTATCTATCTTTATCAGTCTATCTATCCACATGCATATATATATGTATATATACAGAGGATTTTACTGAGCCTCTCTCTAACCAGAGAATGACAAAACAGCAGGCCAGAGACAAAATGCCAGTAAATAGGTAACCTTTTATTTAATTAGTTTCATTATGAGGAACAGATTTGCAAATAGGGAATATATATACATATATGTGTGTGTGTGTAGATATATATAATAAAACTGGCTTAAGCAAAAAAGCAGTTTAGAGATAAGGTGGCAGCTATTTGGACCTCTGACCCCTGATTTCTTTATCCACTTCATCTAACCCTGAACTGCCTACTGGGCCCCTAGCAATGTCTCTTTTCTAATACTTTAAGGTCAGCAAAGTGCTTTAGATGCATGGTCTTATTTGACCCTCACCACCGATAGATGAGGGAGGCATTATCATGACTTATTATTGTTCTCATTTCACAAATAAGAAAGTCCTTGGTAGTCTTCTCCCTTTCACTGGTTCCTATTTGTGGGTTCGTTTTTAGTGTTTGTGTATACTATATGTGTGTTTCTTTCAAGATGTTTGCATTTTTAATACAAGTTCCAGAAGGCCACAAACACTTATTAAATGTCAGGCACTGAACTAAGTACTGAGGGAAATACCTGCCCTCAAGGAGCTTACCTTCTAATTGAGGAAGAGAATACCTAAAAGGAAACTTGGTGTTGGATGGGGTATATTCTCCCATCAACCCATGATGCTTAATTTGGAGCCCCCATTCTTAACTGGTTTTGTGTCTTGGACCCCTTTGGCAGTTTTATGAGACTTAGGGACCCCTTTTCACAAAATATTTTTCATTGCATAAAATAAAATGCATGAGATTACAAAGAAAACCAATTATATTGAAGCAAAGTTATCAAAATATTAAACAAGGTCAAGAATTTCCTGATTTAAAACATTTTTCACACCAGTGGACCCCACCAGCAGGTCAAGGGATTTATTTTCTAGGATTTTGCATTTTTGAGGATCATCCATCAAGAATATCCAAGGCGTCCCAAAACAAACAAACAAACAAACAAAAAACCCCTCATACGTTGGATTGACTTGTGTAAGGCCCAGCCAGCAACATTCCTCTGAGAATGTGAGGCTTGACAGTTAAGTCAACAAATATTACTATGAACCTGCTAGGTACTAGGAACAATTCACTTTGAGAATACAAAAATGGCCAAAAAATTGTCTTTGCCCCCAAGGGGCTCACAGTCTTATGAGGGCGATAGAAGGGACAGTGGCATCTGGAGAGAAAGACAGGAAACCATTTCTGACCCAGCAGGATGAAGGAGTAGTGAGGAAATTTCAGTGTTTTCAGATCCTTAGGAGACTTAGCCTGGAAAAAGGGAAGATTCTTCACTAGAGAGAATGGTTTTCTTGGTCTCATGCACATACTTCAAAGGATTCAAATCAAGGGGTAAATGATGAAAGAGCAGACAACTGTATGTATACTTCTAAATAGCTGACCCTTATTTAGAAGTTGGGAGTGACCACAAAGGTCAATGAATTCAACTTCCTGTTCAAATCATGATAGGTGACAAGTGGTCATCCAGCCTGGGTGGGTAGCCACTTCCAGAAGCCTGTTAATACTTCCCAGGCTTCTCTCTCCTCTTCAAGATGAACCCTCCATTTTGGACAGGTCTAATGGTTAGGACACTTTCCCTTCAACTGAATCCAAATCTCTCCTGGTGTCGTCTTTAGACGCTTAAATGACTTGGGCTATAAATAAGACATTTTCACCTACTGTAAAGACTTATAATTGGGGAAATAAGGAAATAGGAAACGAATAGTATTTGTCAAAACCTATTGGAAATAGTTTCATTTTTATTTTTATCCTTTCCATGAAGCATATGAAAATATTCCTGTCTCCTTGGCTGATTAGACATGATTTTAGAGTTATGTATCCTCTTTTGTGTCAGGTTAAAATTTATAGAAAGACCATAATATGTAATAGGACTAATAACTTTTATTTAATAAAATAAGGCACTTTTAAAAAAGCCAGAGAGCCTTTCGAAAAGGAATAATTTCTTTGCACACTTCAAGCCAGCTTTGTTTAATGCTGGTCACTGAATTGATGACTCTTTCTTTGTTTACACTGGGCCTTTTTAAACAATTCATTTGCCCAAAACAGATGCAGAACATCGTATTTTCACTTTAGAGCCGAGACTTCATCAAGCAAACTCTTAATTAGGATGGATTTGACCAATTGTTCAAAGAATTAGCCTTTAGTATTGTTAACAATATGTGTTAGGAGCTCAGTCTTCCATAACAAAAAGTGGCATTTTCAGTTACAGAATGCTTCTTCCATAGTTTCTCCTCGCAAAGCTTTCCTCTGCCCCATATTCTTTTAGAGTTGTAAATAAAGTGAAATGAATGTAAATTGGACCAACATCCTACTTGTTTAAATCTAGCAATTTGTAGACACCTTCCCTCTTTTTTAAAAATCAAAATGTTCAGAATACATGTTGTTTGTTTTTAGAAATGATAATATTGTATCATTGTAGCAAATGATACTTAAAAATCATTTAGTGTGAAATTGCGGATTAATCCCATAGGGACTAGGTATTAAGACTAGTCCAGCCCCTTTGGAGCATACAGATGGTGAATCTGAGATTTACAATAGGAACAATCACTGATTACATGCATGGATGTAACGGACAAAAAGGCCTTCACAACTAAAGCATGGAAAATACAGTGGAGGTCCTAGTGCCTGACTTGTTCAGAATGCTCAACTTTTAAAAATTATCTATATTTTATTCATCTTGCAAAAATGAAATTGTAATAGCCAACAAACATATATAGATATATAAGTATACCTATAAATATGAAAAATCTGTTTCCATTGATTAAATTTCAACTACTATTTATTTCTTTTTAGATCTGTATTTAAAAAACACTGAAAAATAATGACTCTGGTCATGGAAATTTGGCAGAAGTAAGTAGCAGCCAACTCATTACTAAAACTAATAACTGCTGTTCGTTAATTCGTTAAGGAAAAAGTCGTCATTCTCTGCATGGGCTCAGGGTCGTTCACTTCATAAGAAATTAATCTTTGCTGAAAATGAAGCCTTTGACCGAGATTTTTAAAGCTGTCATCTCACTTAGACACAAATTTGTGTGTATTTGTGAAGGTATTAACATTTAAAATAAAAAAAAAAACATTTGTTTGCATGGTTATGAATCGTTTATTAGCAAACACAGAACATCTTTTTCAAGACTCTAAAAAGCATGTTAAAATGAATGTCTGTTTTATGCCATAGATCATTTAAAAAATAAAACCAAATTATCTGCTTAACCATTTCCTTTTATAGTACAGTATCTCCCAAATTATGGGACTTATGCAACTTCTATACAAATAATCAAGCCAACATTTTTTTCTGCTATTTTTCCTCATTGCTCAGTGCAGACATAAAGGTGAGAAACTTTGAGAATTATCTAATTAGGGAAAACAAATCGTTTATAAGATCAGTTAGTTTCCTGGGAGCTTAAAAGAATTGAATACAACTCTCTCGATGCTTAGACGTTGCCAGCACAAACCATACGTATCCAAATGTATTGTTTTTTTTTCTCATTCTACATCATAATCATTATTCAAAGTATGATGACAGAGAGACTGGGAGAGGGAGGAGGGAGGGAGGGAGGGAGGGAGAGAGAGAGAGAGAGAGAGAGAGAGAGAGAGAGAGAGAGAGAGAGAGAGAGAGGAGATACACAGAGCCCCAGAGCGAGACAGACAGACACAGAGAGACAGAGGGAGACGGAGACAGAGAGAGAGGGAGACAGACAGAGACAGAGAGAATATTTCACATGATATTTCTTGTCTTACTCCCTAAACAGTTGTGGGAAGAATATCCATGACATACATATTCCCTTTCTCTGTGTCTGGGGATCTGGGGCATCATACTTCACCTTAAGGATAAGAGACTAGACTCCTCTTTTTTTTTTCTTAGGGGAACTTTCAGAGCGATTTTAAGAAACGAAGTCGTGGAAAGAAGGGCCTTCTCAAAATTGTTTGACACATGCTTGTGACTCGTCCCTTTTTATAAACCCTGCCTCTCAAGCTTGGGAGTTTGAAAAATGTCTTATTCAGGTTTTTCCTTGCACCATCACTAAGGTTGAGAATGACAGAATATTTCCTGAGAAAATCGTTTGTTCCCAACTGCAGCAAATCCGGGTTTGACGTTTTTAGAAAAGCTTCAAAGACTGAAGCAGCCCTGGGGATACAAAAACAAAAAAGTCCCTTGCCCTCAAGGAACTCACATTCTAATGGGGGAGACCATGTGCAAACTACTGAGTACAAAACTCCACTCCAGAGAAATGAATCGGAAATAATCTGCGGAAGGAAGGCACTAGAATCTGGAGAGACTAGATAAGGCTTCCTGCGGAAGCGGAGATGTTAGTTGGACCTTGAAGGAACCCAAGAGTCCGAGATGAGAAGGGAGAGCATTGAAGGCATGGGGAGCGGCCACTGAGAATGCCCAGATCTGGTGGTTGGACAGTCTTATTAGAGGAGCAAGAAGACCAACGTTGAGGGATAAAAGAGTACCCAGGAGGTATAATATGTGGATGTACATAGGTATGTATGGGGTGTTCAGAATATTTCCTCTGGTGGGAGGCCTGCATCTCTGGTGGGAGCATCACCAAGCCCTTTTCAAGGCTATTCATCCGCCTTTGGTGTTCACCTTCAACCAACTCTCACCTGGGGCTCCAAGAAGCTGTAGCATGTGCAGCGGTCACACATGGGTAAAACCATCTCAACAGATGGGCTAAACCAGGCTGAGGGTCATCGACAGGCCTCAAACCAGTCAGTGAGTTAGGGGGAAGTCTACCCCAAGCCTGGGAAGACTTCTCCCCACACAATGGGCGGATGAGAACAATTGGTTCCAATGGCCATGAAAGCGACCGACCCAAGCAGGCACCAAGCTTGGACCACTTGGAGCTTGGTCAGACATCGAAGACACAGAGGTCATCCGCTGCGTGGGAGTGTGTGGGGGAGGGTGGCATCATCAGTCATCCTGATTTTTATCTTCCCACTGGACTTCAGTAACTGGAAGAGCAAGTGAGACTGATGATTTTGTGCAGCTTTCCGTCACTGAAATCTAATTTACAGTGAATCCAGACATTATGGTGTCGTCAGCCCTCTTGGAAATGGAAGTACAAACAACACATGTATGTATGTATATATATATTTTTCCTAGTATGTGTGTCTATCTATCTGTCTATCTATCTATCTATCTATCTATCTATCTATCTATCTATCTGTCTATCTATATCTATCTATCTATCTATCTATCTATCTATCTATCTATCTATCTATCTGTCTATCTATCTACCTGTCTGTCTATCTATGTGTCTGTCTGTCTGTGTTCCTACTCTCCTATCCCAGTGGGTCTGGGCTCTTATTTTAGGGGTATGCCCTTTAATAATAAGTCACAATTTATCTATGCCTGCTCATAATGTTCCAATATTGTTAGTGTTCTCTCATAAATTTACCACAGGGCATCCACCCAACATTCTTGGAATTCTGTTGACCTTGTATACCTTCCAAAGGGGCATCAATTATTTCTTGGTCTTATTAAGTAACCAGTCTGTTTTTTTCCCCATTCTCTGGTGACATCATTTACTACTTTTCCTTTGTTTCTCCTCATTTTAATGTTTTAAAGCGAAATATTTTTCCCTTTTTTTTTAACAAAATCATATGATTTTTTTTCACTAAGCTTACTTTATGCAATGACTTACTGTATAGAACCTCAAAGTTATCTTTGGCACATTCCTTTTTTTTGCCTTCCTATATCAAATCAATCATCAAACATAAAACAGGGCCCTGACCTAAAGGCACTTACATTCTATTGAGGGAATCTACCAGAGTAGATTTTTAAAATACGTGCAAAGCAAATATAAGGTAATTGAAGGAGCTAGGAAGCCAGGGGGAGGTAGTAAGAGCCATGAGGATCGGGAAGGATCTCTTGTAAGGCATGGGTTCTAAGGGAAGGGGTGAGGGGTGGGGGGAAGACAGCTTGAATGAAGCTAGAAAGGAGATGGACTGTCAAATGATCAGGCACCAAACCTAGTTGATCTTTCCTTTGCAACATCTTTCATAACTATCCCTTTGCATTCCTGCTACCATTAATCAGTCGGTCAACCATCATTTATTACATAGCTACTACAGGTGAGGCACCATGCTAGGTACCAAAGATATAAAGGACAGCTCCTTTTTTCTAGGAACTCACAGTCTAGTGGAGTAGACAACATGCCAACAACCATGTACAGATAAGATACAGACAGTATAAATTGTAGTTACATATTCCTGTTTGGAATTTGAAGACTTGGATATATACAGACATTAAATCTACCTAGTTCAAGTGACTTAACATCCCCCACACATACCTTCACCCACTATCCCCTACAACAACAGTAGCAACAAAGCAATGTGCTATGACTTTAGCCCAGTGCCTGACAGGTAGTAGATGAGAACCCAGGACCATCTTTTATTTCCCTGCCTTATTTCAGCATTTCCTGAAAACCAGCTCTCCAGGGCAGTGACTTCTCAGGGATCTATGCACTCTAATAATCCCCTGCACTCTAATAATCTACTAAATGATTTCCCAGAATTTAGCTTCTTGCCTCACCAATCCATCCCTTAAGGCATAAGATTAATCTTTTTTCATTATGGCATTGACTCCTCAAAAGCCTTTAATTTTATATTAATTAATTCTATTAATCAATATTAATTTTATTAATTTAATAACTTTCTCCTTAAGGATAGATAATGAGGATAATATCCAAGCTCCTCACTTGGCATTTGAGACTTTCCACCATTATCAGCCCACAACCTACCTTGCCAGTCTTTCACTATTCCCCAGTGCAACCCAGTACTGCAGCCAAAGTTGGTCCACTCACTATCCCTTGAATATTTCTAGTGCTTTCAGGTCTGTTTTGACTCTGTTTTCTGCTTTCCTTTCCACCTATGCAAATCCTACGCACTCAGCTCTCATTCTTAAGGCATAATGGGAAATTCACTCATATTCCAAAGAGATCAAAGAGAAAACCCACATGCACAAAGACATTTATAGCAGTTCTTTTTATGGTGGCCAAGAACTGGGAAGGGTGGGGCTGTCCTTCAGCTGAGGAAGGGCTAAACAAGCTGCACTTTATGGTATACTATTGTGCTGTGAAAAATGAGAAAAGGAATGGTTTCAGAGAAGTCTGAGAAGACTTGTGTGAACTGATACAGAGTGAGGTGAGCAGAATGAGGAGAACAAGTTCATATATTATAATAACAACATTCTAGCCAGTGTAAGAACCAACCGTGATTCCAAGGGCCAAGTGATAATGACATGTGCTCTCTACCTCTTGGCAGGGAGGTGTTGGTGCTGAATGAGATGTATACTTTTTTTGGACATGGCCAATGGAGGGGTTTGTTTTCCTTGACTATTAGTATTTTATTTTTCTTTCTTTTCCTTTACAGTAGGGGGCAGGGAAGAGGAAAAGAAAAAAATAGATTTTTGTTCACCAAAAAAGACAAAATTTAACTAAAAAAGAAGAAAAAACACTGGGTTTGAAGTGAGGGGACCTTGGTTCAGGTTCTGTGCAGCCTTGGGCAAGTTACTTCCTCTTTGTAGGCCTAAGTTTCCTTAATCGAATGGGATAAAAATGAATGGAATGGTCTAGATGATGTCTAAATAAATGAACATTTTTATTAAGGAACTGCTAGGTCCTTCCCACTTTTTAAATCTGTGAGTGTAAATTCATACCTAGGCTCATTGGATCCTTCCTTATTAAATCTTTCTAGATTATTCTAATGTCCAGGGAAAACTAGCACCTCTGGTATGAGGGCTTGCTAAGCCCTTTTCAGGGCTGCTTGTCCACCTTTGGTGTCCACCTGCCACCCAGCTCCCACCTATGGCTTCAGCCACAGGGTGTGAAGCAGCCATACCCTGGTTTGGTAAAACTGTCTCAGGGCCTCAAACCATCAGGGAGTTAGGAGGGAGTGTCTATCCCAAGCAGACACCGTGGAGCTCTCATAGCTGGGTCAGGCATCAAGGACCCCAAGGCTGTCCATTGCATCCTGGACCATTGCTAGTCATCTTGACTTTTGTCTTGCCACTGGACCTCAATGGCAGTGGAAGAGAGAATGAGGCTATGATTTTGTGCAACTTTGCCTCACTTAAATCCAACCCACATCCAAGTCAAGCCATCATTCTTGATGTCATTGGTTTTCTTTGAAAACAAAGGATGAAGAACCACAATGGCCCACAATGAATTCCCCTTCCTCAGAACTCACATCTATGTAGCACCTGGCAGTATACAAAACACTTTCCTGATGACTCTCCTTATGATCTAAGAAGAGCAAACATTTTACAGGTGAAGAAACCAAGGCTTGAGTTTTTAAGTGGTTTTCCCAAGGTCACGCCATTAGCAGAGCTAGAAGCTGGCCACAGCTTGTTCATCTCCAGTGGACTTTCCATCAAGGCTTTCTCTAGCCCACTAAGCTGCAGCATTCTTGTCTCTGCCATTTATTTGGCTATTAATTGTGCACATGGCATCTCTTTTACTGAAACTGTCAGTTTATACACAGATCATATAATGGTAATCCAAATGTTTTGTAAATAAGATGTTGGGGTTTTACAATGCATTTTCCTACTGGCATAGTGTTTTGGGATAGTCCATAAATACAATTTAAGCCACAGTGTGATAAAATAGTAGCATTGCCACATATCATAAACAACAATTCTATTGCCATAATTGTTGGAGTGACAAAAACTACCTGGTTTAAATGACTTAACACCCCCTCCCGCCTCCACACACCTTCATCTCCTCTCCCAACAATAAAACAACGGGAGAGGATACCCTTGTGACATTGGTGCAGGCTGAGTGGGCCTCCATTCCTCAGTGCTTATCCCAGGTGAAGATGGAGGTGTTGCAGGAGCATGAACACCCCACACTGGCTTGTGGGCAGCTTTCCCCAGCCTAGAGAAGAACAGGTGATCACTTAATTTACCAGCAAGGGATAAGAATGTTCAATCTGTCCACCAGGTGGTGCTAGACTCAAGCCTTGGCCAGGTGGCCTTGTTGGTGAGCTGCTTACGCTAATTTATATATGTTCCTCAGAGGTGCCCACCCCAGGGTGCTTGCCTACTTCTACTTTCCAACTTCTCTGATTCACATGGGTCCCAGGATGATACAAAAGGAAATGGGGTATCATTCTGAAATATTAAAATGATGAAAATCTTGATTGGCTCACCCTCATTGTCTAGGAAATTTCCTTCCTCTGACCAATTATCCACGTTTATTTTAGCAAGACCATCCACACTGTGGCCACACATGTTTAGTCTAAGAAGGATTAAAGAGGGGGCCTGAGTGGGTTGAAGCAGGACTGGGACTGTGCCTGGATGAGTCTTTGGGAAGAGAGAAAGGTGATCTTTTTTTTTTTTTTTTTAAGCAATTGGGGTTAAGTAACTTGCTCAAGGTTACACGGCTAGTCATTATTTATGTGTGGGTGCTCATTTTCTGAGGCCGGATCTGATCTCGGGTCATCCCAACTCCGAGGCCGGCGCTCCTACTGACTGCGCCACCTAGCCGCCCCTTTAGGACAATTGGGGTTAAGCAACTTGCCCAAGGTTACACGGCTAGGTTTTTGTTTGTGTGTGTATTAAGTGTCGGAGGCCGGCTCCGAACTCAGGTCCTTCTGACTCCAGGGCCGGTGCTCTATTCACTGCGCCACCTAGCCGCCCCTCTTTTTTTTTTTTTTTTTTAACCATTCTACCATTTTTACAAGCTCCTACTCAATTCCGCACTTATAAGATCCCTTTTATGCTACAATCCCTTACTGTAGCACTGGTCCTGCCCTGCTCCCTGGTAACTGAAGGTAAAGTCCTGGGATGCTGCTGAAATCTTTGCTTCTGTCTGTGAATCTTTATCTGTCCCTCTGTGTATCTCTGTCTTTCTCTGTATCTCTTTCAACCTGAGATCCTTCAGGGCAAAGGAAGAAGAAGCTGGGGATTGGGTGAATTTATGTGTCTATATACAGTTTCTTGCCTTCTCTCCATCTCACTGATTTCTTTCTTTCTTTTGGATTAGTTAAGGATGTAAATAATTCGATGAATTGAACCCCACGTAATTAAATAAATCCATTTATATGTAGATAAAGGCTGGCTAAAGAGAGGAATGTCCATTTAAATGGAGATTCCAAAGAAGATTTATTGGGACCACTGTGGGCTTTAGAAGTTGATGGTTCTCCTTTTCCATGATACAGACATATAACTAGCACTACTCTTATTCTTATTAACTGTGATTAAGGTAACTTTTTAGTTGCCCAGAGGGAGGAAAGTGAGTCTGAAAGGGTCAACCTGTACAATAAGAATGAGTTGCCTGAGACATAATTAACATAAGCGTGATGATGGGTTGCCGGAAAAAATGGAGCCCTGAAGGGTAAGAAAGCAGGTGGTGGGCAAAAGATACTGTTTCAGACTTTTTCCAATAAGAAACATAATTGCTCCAAGAAAATTGGTGATCGTACAGAGTGAGGGCAAGGGCCAGGGAGAAATCCCTAACAGGCAAGAGTAAGGGAAAGCAAAGGGTGAAAGAACTTTTGAAATGCTTGGGTGCTGGACAGAAGAGGAAAAAACTATGAAAACTTCAAGAACCGAACCCGGGAGTCAACTCCAAGGCTGACTCCACTCCCAAATATCAGACCTTACAGGTCATCTCATCTAGAGAGGCTACAGGATTTTCTCCTGGTTAGAGAATGGATAAACAAGTACTATTCCTCAAATCTCCTGACTTCTGATCAGCCTTTTTCACTGTTGCAATACACATTGCCTTAAATTCTATCCATTAGGCTATATATAGTATGGATTATATTGACGTTTGTGGGGCTAGCTTGGGAGTCTCTCCACCATTTAGAACTTTTTTTTTTTAGGAAATTGCTCTCTGAGATGCCAAGTAACTGAGTTACTATCGTGCTTTTGGAACACAACCTGCTGTTAAGTCAGGAGCTGTCTCTGGGCTGCACAACTTTCTGGCTGCTATTTTCCCGTGGATAACTCAAGAGAGCTTTCTAGTTTTTCCACGTTCATTATGGAGAACTGTTCATATGAAACAGGTCTAGTCTTTTGAGGTCCACCAGGTTCATCCCCCTTATAGACAGGAGCAAGGAGCAAACTGTATCCAAAATGATTAGTTGACATTTTGGTGGTCATCTGAGATTTTATAAAAATTAGTTAAAACATCAGGTCTTATAAGTATGCAAAGGGGCATTTCTTTCCTTTATACTCCTGGTTGCTTTCCTGTGCCAATATTTGCCACATTATATAGTCACATAAAACTAATAATTGTGAGAATATCACACTTGTAATAACAACAGTAGCTAGCATTGGTATTAGAGCTTTAAGGTTTGCAAAGAGTTTTATAAATATTATCTCATTTTTCCTCATTATTAGCTCCATTTTATAGAGCTTTTGCCTAGGGTTACACAACTAGTGAATATCTGAGTCTGAATTTGGATTTGTCTTCCTGACATCATGTCCAGTAGGCTATCAACCGTACTACCTAAATACCTCCATAAACGGCTTTTTCAAGTTAGATATTAATGTGCCATATGAGCATCATGATTCATACTAAAGGGAAAGCTGCATTAATAAAATAAATACTTTTTTCTTTTAAGAAATTTTAAAATATATTCATATACTTCTTGTATTATTAGTTAGCCCTTAATTATAGGGTTACATTTCATATCAGAAATTTGCTGGTTTGGGTTGATTTCAGTAGCCTTTTAATTCTGTTTTCAGATCTGAGGAATGTCCAGTTGTCCAGTTTAAGCCTTTTTAAATTGAACTGCATCACTGATATCCGTTCTTTATGATTAATTTCTTGTCTTGCTAACCTTATGTAAATGTCTTTTATTTGCTGTTTTATAAGAAGCCCTTGTGCAGTCCAAGGAGATGGCCCCTTTGGCCCCGTCGGTTTCATTGTCCCCTTCTTGAAGAAGTTAATCAAATTTGTTAGGCATGACCTCTCTCCATTGTGAGTCAGTGTTCTCTGTCTTTGACCAGCTTGTACCTGCCCAAGTGTTCTCTTCTTCCCTACTATAAATTGGTCCCATAATTGTTCTCAGAGCTGAAGGCAGACACTAGTTTGGACTTTCCTGGATTCCTTTTTGATCCATATCCCCATTTTTTTAAAGTTAGTTTGGTCTATCTCCTTTCAATAGAGAGGAGGGTTTTGTTGTTGTTCATTCATGTCAGACTCTTGGTGTCTCCATTTGGGGTTTTCTTCGCAAAGATACTGGAGTGATTTGCTATTTCCTTCTCCAGCTCATTTTATAGATCGGGAAACTGAGGCAAACAGGGTTATGTGACTTGCCCAGGGTCACACAGCTAAGAAGTATCTGAGGCCAGATTTGAGCTAAGGTCTTCCTAACCCCAGATCCAGCATTCTATCCAGGGGACCACTTAGCTGCACATATTGTTATGATAATACACAAATGACCAGATTTACGTTGATTACAAAAATAAAATAAGTATGTTGTCTTAACAATTATTTAAATCTTTCATTTAAAAATTTTGTGTGTATTTATATTTTGTCCTAATACTTTTGGAATAGTGGTTCAACTATATACCCAATTTAAAAAATCCACAGGCTTTTATGTATTGGAAACAATTTCTTATACTTTTCATAACAAAACAATAATTTTCCCTCACCATAATATTGTGATGAGGAGCCTTATTTATCAGAGCAAAATTCTCAAAATGTGTTTTCATGACTACTTGTCATTCCTTTTCAAACACTAATTTATATATGTATATGTTATATATATACACATATAAATATACACATACATATAGATATACACATGCACATATATGCATGCATGTGTGTATATATGTATTCTTTTTAACAACTACACAGAAATCCCCATTTCACATATGTAAGATGTCACTAACAGAAGAAAAACACATCACTTTGTTTAATATACCAGAGAACTCTTTATCCAATCCAATAAGATTTTTTTTTCAGTTTTAAGTATTCATTTTAACATATATAATCAACCAACAAATCAACAAGAATTTATTAAGCAATCATTATGTGCCAAACATTGTTCATGATCTTGGAGGTATAAAGTTAGAAAAAGAAATGGTTCTAGCCTTCCAGGACTTGTCTCACAGGGCTATAAATCATTCTTGTTCAGATGAAATCCATTCATATTTGGAAATATTTAGGTCTTTAAAATAAAGTGAGAATTGCTTCTGTGGACTAATCAGGCCTTTCATTTTGCAAGGTAAATATTTTTTAGATTGGGAAACATGAAAACTATTTTATAAATATATATCTGTAGTATTAACTTTTTTATAAATGTGGTTACATTATTTTTTGAGTTCACAGTATTAATGTGAGGATTGTTGCATTGTTTTATAGAATACAAAGTTTTAAAAAAAAGTCCATCAAATATGCAAATTTCAGGAGGAGAATTTTCTTATTAAACATTTTTGTGTCATATATAATAGATTCAATTCATCTTTATTATCACTAAGAAAAATGAGACATTTTCTTTTAGCTCAACACCCTCCAAAATATGTTGGCTCAAGCATTTTTTCCCCAATAATATCAAAATACCCTATGCCTTGCCCCCATATCATCACATAACTTTGCAAAATCTCCTCCTTTTAATGAATGGTTTTTATTTTATTTATGTAAACATTTTTATTTGTTTTAATGAGCTAAGATTTGCCTTCTCACCCTTCCACCCCACTTCACCTGAATGAGAGCATAAGAAAAATAAAACCTATTAAAATATGCGTAGTTATTCAAAACAAATTTCTTCATTGGCCAGGTCCAAAAAAAGTATCTCATTCTGCTTTCTGGGTCCTTCACTTCTCTATAAGGAGGTAGCATGTTTCCTTGTTAATCCTCTAGAGCCCTGGTTGGTGGTTGTCTGGTAAGAGTTCTACATAATAGTATTCCATTGCATTTATATACCATAAGTTCATTGATTCTCTAATTTATGGGTACTCTGTCAAATTCCCATTCTTTCTACTTCCCAAAGAGTTATAAATATCTTTATATATCCTGAGAGTTTATTTTTGCTTAAAACTAATCTTTCCCTTAATCTGCACTCCATCTAACTCCCTCCTCTTCCCCCATTTCCTTGTAGAATAAAATGTATTTTTTAGTCTAATTCCGTGTATGTGTATTGCTTTGCCTTTCACTTCTTTTGACTAGTTCAGATAAGAGTGAAGTTCAAGAGTTCAGCTGTTCCCCTCCAATACCCTCCTCTTTGTTTGTATAGATGCCTATGTGTACACCCCTAATTGTATGAAGTAATTTCCCCTAACCTTCTTTTCCCTTCTCATCTCCCACCCCAGGGTATTCATCTTCCCCTCTCTTCCCTTTCTTTTTCTTAAGATCCTCAAGATATAACATGACCATGCCCAGGCCTCCTCTAATTGGATTCTCTCTATAAATCATGATTATGAAGAGCTCAGAGGGGAAACATGTACCATCTCCCCATATCTGAATATAAGCAGTTTATCTTTCTTTAGTCCTTCATTATTATTCATTCATATTTCCTTTTTATGTTTCTCTTCACTCCTTTGTTTTTATTTTCATCATGAATGCTTACAAGTTCTCTATTTCATTAAAGTTCTTTTTTTTTTCCTCTCTACCATTATTTTCAGTTTTGCCAAGCAAATTATTCTTGGCTGTAAGCCCTTATCCTTTGTCTTCTACAATATCATATTCCAAGCTCTCTGTTTCTTTATAGTGGTGGCTGCTAAATCATGTGTGATCCTGCCTCTGGCTCCTCAGTTTTTGAATTCTTTCTTTCTGGCTTCTTACAGCATTTTTTCCTTTGACCTGGAAGCTTTGGAATTCAGCTATATTTTTCATGAGATTTTCATTTTGGGATTTTTTTCAGGAAGTAATCAGTGGAAACTTTCTATTTCTACTTTTTTTTTTCAATTTCTGCAACATTTTAATTTAAGGGTGTCTAAGGCTTTTCCCCTCATGTGAGATAGCCCCAAGTTTTATTATCTCTATCATATATATAAGGAAACTGAAGGTCAAAGGTTTGCTAGGAGACACATAGGTATTGAATAACAGAACCCAAATTCATACCTCAGCTCTCTAACTTCATCTATTTCCACTTTGGCCTCTGACTTTCAAAGAGATCTGGGCAACTGTTCTTAAAGCTTTTAAAAAACTGAATATCTAGGCTCTATTTTTGGTCATAGCATTTAGGTAGCCAATGATTCTTAATTTTTTTCTCAGTGAGTTGTTTTTGCTACAAGATACCTTACTTTTTTTCCCCTATTTTTGAGCCCTTTGACTTTCTTTTAACATTTCTTTTGCCTCATGGAGTCATTGGTTTCTATTTGGCCCATTCTAATTTTCCGGGTGTTTGTTGCTTGGGCAACGTTTTGTATCTCTTGGGCCAACCTATTAACTCCCATTCTCTTTTTTTTTTCATAGCTCTCATTTCTTTTCCACTTTTTTCCTTAAGTGCTCTGGTTTCATTTATAAAAAGCATTTTTAACTCTAATTCTCCCTTTATCTCTTGCAGAAATTCTAGTTGAAACTGAGCCCAAGCGGTGTTCTCTTGGAGGCAATGCTTGTAGAGATACTTCTGTATTTCCATCTTGACTGTCCCTACCACCATAATAGCACATTATGGTGGGGTTCTTTTTTTGTTTGCTCATTCTTCCAGCCTGCTTCCTGATTTCAGACTTGATGTTCAGGGCTGGTCTTGGCCATACTTCTGGAGGGCAGGCTGGTCTGATTCTGTTGCCACTTCACTGGGGTACTGAGTTTTGTGTTATTACAGGATCTCAAGCAGGCTAGGAACCTTCAAGCTTTTAGTGCTCCCAAAGCAGTCTGATCTAGGGCAAAGTCTGACTTCTTGACCTTACTTGACCTGACCAACACTTGGTTGTCTCCAAAGTGTGCAATGTGTCCAAACTCAGGAAGGATCACATTTTTAACTAGGTCTCATAGACCTGTGTTTTGACTTGATATCAATTAGCTTTGGCAGTACAGGCTCCAATAAAATTCTCTCACATTATATCTTTTTCATTTTAAAAAAATCTGTCAAGCAGATTGAAAATTTCACTTGTGGCATTACTACAACATGTTGTACATATGCAATCAAATGAGCATCTTTAACAAAGTCTGTTGCTTCATCCATATGCAATGCAAAATGGGAAGAGTTTAGTTTCTCAATTGATTAAAAAAGATTTTCAAACATGGATAATTCTCCTTTTCCCTATGTTATCTGTAAGTGAACATTCAAAATTGCTTTGCATATAGTTTGTCTACTACTGTTTTGATAGTTTATATTCATAGTCCAGTAGCACTGTTGTGGTTTAAGGGGTTCAGGGCCCCTCAAGGACCGAAGTACAGGAGATGGTCACCTGGAATGAATTCACAGACTCAAGCATTCTTTAAGTCAAGTTGGCAGAGGTTTATTGTAATGCCAATATGGTGGGCAAAGCTCCTTAAGGAACTGGCAACTTAACAGGAATGATGTTAAAGCTTATATTGGAAAAGTAGTGGATTGTCTGGAAGATATGCTAATTAGATGATAACTTACAACAACCTTGGTCACTGGCTTCATTCTCTACTGAAAACCAAGGGAAGGAGTTTCTGAGGGGTGCATTTCTTGTCAGTTATGTCTGTAGCAAGATAGCTTTGAGAGTTGATGTCTATAGCTTGACTTCTGGATTGCATATGATAACTTTGACAATCAATATGTGATAATTCTGTGGTTATAAGATAGTCTTGTTTTTACAAGAGAATTTCTTCAGAGGTCAACTTGTTCTTGGGGATGGGGAAAGATAGTTTATTTTACTGGGGCCCACTCATGAGTAATTATTGAGGAAAGGTAATTTGTCTTCTGGGGCCCACTCATGAGTTATTGCTAGGCATAGTGTCCTTGGGCTGGAGAGAAAACTATCGGGGATAGTTTTGAAGCTAGGGACAAATGTGATCTTGTAATTGGGGTCCAAGCACAAGCACCAAGCACCCCATCAGCACTAGGTAAGCTTTTAGAAAATATTATGTGCCAGACCCTGTGCCAAGCACTGAAGATACAATACAAACAAAAAGAAAGTCTTTGCCTTCAAGGAACTTACATTATAGTGGGGAATAAAAACAAAAGGGAGCAGAAAAGTGAGTCAGCAAGGGAAGAGAGGGCACTGTGGTAAAATCCAGAGACTCAGAAATACAGCCAGGAGGGGAAGGATGTCCAACCTGGGTCCATCCCAAAATAGGGACACTAAAAGGGACTCATCAATGTGGCAGAGGGATGTTCCAGAGTGAGAAACCCAGGTTTTGAGGGAAATCACAAGGTGAGAAGGCAGATGAGGAATAGTCTGGAAGGGAATGAAGCATGGCTGACCTGGGCACCAATATTACTCCTATCAAATGAGACTTTTTTTACTTAGTAATTCTGTGATGTAAACAATCTTTTGAATGTCACAGACATGGATTTTAAAGTTTGTTTTCTCATTTAAAAATTTCAATTTTTCCTGGAAAAAATCGTATCTTGCCATTGGCTTTTTGCTTATACTCTTTTAAGATATTATTTCAATTGATCAAGTTTCATGCTATGTGCATCTAAAACAGGGGTTAGCAAACTGTAGCCCACAGGCCAAATTTGGCCCACTGCCTGTGGTCCATGAGTTCCATTCTTACTTGGATTGCTAGATTTGTCCTGCTGGATGTAGTTTGCCCACCCCTGTTCAAAAGCATTTATATAAAACAAACCCAATGGTCTTTTCTCTCTACTGAAATCTGACTGACACCATTTTCACTGGTTGAAATTCACATTCCCCCATGTCTAGAATTCTCCTGCCTTGTCTCCTTGTAGCAGCAAGCACCCCAACATCCCCAGGGTGACTGCCAACACAGGTTCTTAGATCTGCTTTTCAAAAGGAAAGCAACTCAAAATCAGTTAACGAGCTTACTTTAATCAAACAAACATATATTACCTAGTTCAGGGGAAAAAGGTCAGCACCCCGAACTTCAGTGTTACAGAACTTACAGATCGAACAGACAGGCTTCCAAACTGTCCAACCATTATCAATACCAAATCACAGTTACCAGAGAGGGAAGCATCAACATCTGGGTTTTCAAAGCCCGGGGGGCTCTCAACAACGGCTTCCCAGAGTCTCATCTGGCCAAATCACACAACACTTCTCAAAGTGAGCCCCAAAGCAAAGCCTCAAATCAGGGATTATATAGTCTTCTCCTGGCTCAGAGAATGTAACCACCCTCTTGACCCACTGTCCAATCACACAGCATGAAGGTGTGGTCATTCCTGAAAACCAAGCCTCCTACTACAGGCTCCATGTGACCACATTCAGCCTATTAGGGGGCAGAGTATACTTTCAAATTAAAGAAGGTTCTCAGAGTCACTTAAGTCAAAGTCTCTTAAGCCAATCAAAGGGCCTAGGGGCAGGAAAGATCTTCAAATCTGCATTTCCATTACACTCCTCCTCTTGGCTTCCTTGACTTCTAGTCTCAGTTAAAATCCCCCTTTCAACAGGACACCTTTCCTAATCCCCCTTAGTTCTGGTGTCTTTCTTATGTTGATTATTTCCACACTCTCCTGTCTATAGCTTGTTTGTCCATAGTTGTTTGCATGTTGTCTCCCCTATTAGACTATAAGCTACTTGAGGACAGGGACTGTTTTTGCCTTTCTTTGTATCCCTAGTGCTTAGTGTAGTGCCTGGCATACTGTAGGTGCTTAATAAATGCTCAGTGACTCATCAAGTATTGGTGAATCCAAATGATAGGTTTGGTTGATCCCATTTTCTGGATTTTATTTTGTTTTTTTATTTCTGCTACTTAAACTATCTCTTCTGCCTTTGCTTACTCTAGTTCTGTCAGCTCTGTGGATTTCTCTTTCCAGCCAGTTATATATTTATCCATCATGAATGAAGGGATAAGATTTCACTTTCAAAAAATTAGTAACGAGAAAGCATTTCAGACATTTAAATTTAATTGTTAAAAATTTCAAACTCTTATCTATAATGGTTCTTGAGTAATTTAAATTTTTAAAAATGTGCAGTTTGGGGAAAACGAGTTTATTTTATCATACTTGCCAAAGTGACATGTTATGGTAATTTTAGCTTCCATAAAATGAGTATTTCATTCCAAGTTGGCACACTTCATGTCCAAGTTCAGCAAGCATCCCAGTGCCATGATTCATCTGTGTTATGGGCTGATGATGGAGACAGATTGACAGATTTCATCCACATAGAGATTGACAAATGGTGTCTAAAATTTGACCTAATTTGCACATGCCATGTTAAATAATAATAATAATATCTTGCATTCTCTGTCAAGTGGGGCTGGTTTGCCACCTCAGTTTTCCTTTTGTTGACTGTCATGTAAACTTTGATTTCCTTTAAAAAGTGGATGTTTTTAGGCACAAGTTATATTTTAAAATAGCCAATTGTTTTAGCCATTACTTTAATGCCTTTCCTGGGAGGGTCTTCCCCTGACAAGTCTGGAAAACTGCCTTCTACCATGCTGCCTAAGGTCTCCTCATTCTGGCAGCACGGTCTTAGAAACCTCATTTCACTTCTTGGGACCTTAAAATGAAGAGGTCAGAGGTTACAGTAGACAGAGAATCATGATCACTAAACTCCCTGAGCATTATGTTCTATAAATATAAATGAGGGTCTGGTTTGTTTGCTTTAGTTGTTTTGGTAGCTGTATTTAAGTTAGAATATTTTGAGTCTGTCATTGGCCAATGAGGAAAGAAAGTAACTTGCTCATTAATATAATGACAATTTAGAATTGGGATGTGAGAAAATAAGAAAAAAATTAATTGGGATACTGTGAGTAACCAGGAAATATTGCACTAGAAAAATTCTAAAATTCACTAAATTCCAATAGAGGCATGATGAAGTCAGTTATATTTTTCTTACGTCTGGTCATTATGAAAAGATTTTCATCTCTATAGAAGGCATCTTCGGCTAAGTGTAAAAGAATGTAACATATGATGAATGAACATAATGTGCAATAGAAAAAATCTTGTAGGGATTATTTATGTTCTTTGGGAGGTGAAGAACTTCCTACTTCCTTATTTAATAACTGGATTCTTAAAGGCGTTTTAAGCTTGACTGACCCGTGTTTTGTTGCCATGGCCGATCCCAATGACCCCTACCAAGACCCCTGTCCCACTTCGTCCATCAGGGAAAAATGAATCTATTTCAGGCGCTATCAGTCCCCATTATCTCTAATTGGGTCTGGCGGTTGGAGACAGGCCTCATTATTTTTAATTGGACCCTATAGTTCTAGAGTTAAACTATACATAATTTAATGCTGATAACATACATTTGTATAGGAAGTTCAAAGTAAAAATGCAATATAAGGTTTTAAAAATATTGGTGTTTTCTGTACTGATTTCATCTAGAAATTCTAGGATTGTTACACTTTGGAAACAAGATGAGTGGGGATTCACAGCATCTGGATGGCACTTTTTAAACAGCTGATAGGTTTTTAAGGCATGAATGAATGAATGAACACAAATTCACATACATCATTTGACAGGTTTCCCACTAACATCATTTGAAAGTGGCTTAATGAATAAAATTTCGGTGTGACTAGATTGCCATCATAGAGAGTTATTTATTCTTGCTCACCATAATGCTTTTCTATACATTAACTCTTTGTGTTTTTTACATCCTTAAATGCTATAATTTGCTTTGCTTTGCTGTATTCTTTGCAATATCATGGCAACTGGGAAATAGACATCAGAAGAAGCTGCCAAAAGGTGTTCGTTTAGAATCGTTGAATGTTAGGGTTTCTGGTTTTCTGGGTTTCTATACAAAAAGATTCTCAAGTTTCTCTAAAAAGTTTATAAGACCACAAAGCTTCCTCTCCCGGACCTCTACTCTTGCACCTCTCAATAACGAACACGGATATTTCTTGGAGATGCTCACACTCTTTCTAAAGGGTTTTTGAGGACTCCTTTCCACTCGAGATTGAGGGGCAGCAGTTGAGCACTGGGCAGGGCCTCAGTAGGCCAACATGGTGGTCTCTTTGCAAAATATTCCTATGAAAAGTCCTGTCCTCCCAGAGCCAGCTTCTTATGAGGAAGGGAGACCACCCTGGAACAGGGACTTCAGAAACAGATTTTGCTTGCCTTTCTCTCCCAGGGATATTTCCTAGACCTTTCAGAAACAGAGAAAAAGATTTCTGAGTTCCCCTAGAACTCACAAGAGCCCTGAGATAGTTGCAATTCTGTCACTACTGTAAATTGCATTTCCGTCAGTTATAACATCGTGCCAAATGGGAGGGGGAATTGTTTTGATTTGGTTTTGTGCTCTTAATTTTTTTAAGGCCCAAAGTAATAGTATAATTACACCTTCTTGTGGATTGTTCTGTGTCAAATGACTCCCCTCCTTCAAAAATTCTTTTTGCTTGTGGTAAGAGATGTTATATTTGGATCATTGCTCACTTTGACCCGTCTTTCACTAATTAAAATGCCAGGACTTGTCAGAGCCTTTGCCAAATTTATACCTGATGAATTAAATGGGGGGAGAAAGAAGCAGATTTGCTGTCAACAAGAAATAAATTAGGGGAATGCACTTCACGGAATCTAGTTTGTGTTTCGGATATTCAGTAGTGTTGATGGAGTGTTTGGGCAAATGGAGAGGACCTGCCTTCTAAAGAAAGCCTAGGGGTAGGGGAGTCGAGGTGGCACAGTGAATAGAGCACCAGCCTTGGAATCAGGAGTTCAAATCGGCCTCAGATACTTAACACTTAACCAGCTGTGTGACCTTGGGCAAGTCAGCCTCAACTGTCCAGCCTTCCCCCCTCCAAAAAGAAAAAAAAAAGCCTAGGGATTTGATTTGCTTCAGGACCTGGGAAGGTGCTAATTAAATATTGATTATATACTCTCAGGAGTGAGAGGGGAAGAGGCTCCCATCACCCTGCTCTCCAGTCTATCTCCTCCATGCAGGTCCATGGCCTAATGAACCAGAGAAGGCCCGTCCTGCTCCTTGCCTCGGTGCCCTGGCTGCCAAGGGATTGCAAAGATAATTAACATCTCCTCAGCTGTTATTCAATTAAACTGACAAATACTCTCTCCCAACCACTACTGGCAGCAACCTCAGCTGCAGTGCTTCCTTTAGAGCAACACAGGAGCTTCAGGGCAGTATTTGTCCACCAGGGGGAGCCATTTTCACTTTAGTAAGCCAGTCAACCAACCAAGCATTTATTAAGCACTTACTATCTACCTGGTACTTTACTAAGTCCTGGGGATATAGACCATGCTCTCAGGGAGCTCACATTCTGATGAAGGAGACAACATGTAAATAATTGGTTACACACATATGTTTGTAAATTTATAATTCTATTTTTATTTTAATTTTTTTAATTTATGGAATAAATAAGCATTTCCATAATATAGTATAATAAAAAGGTGATTACACATGAAAATGCAAATCTACTATGTACAACTTGCTATTCCTTTTAAAGATTTAATAACGTTATCATGTAAATGTCTTTTTTTCTTCCTTCCCCGTCCTCGAGATGGCTAACTTTAGACAGAATTAGGGGTGTGTGTGTGTGTGTGTGTGTGTGTGTGTGTGTGTCTATACATACTTCTATTAATCAGTTCTTTCTTGGGATATAGATTTATAATATAAATTATATTTATAATAGATATCATATGATCTATAAGCAATAATATTTACAAATAAATTATATTATATTAAATATATTTATTTATATACTGTTTATATAGTGCTTTTACAAATATTCTCTCATTTGATCTGTACAACAGCTGTGTGGGGTAAGTTCTATTATTTTCCCCTTTTTACAGATGAGGAAACTGAGGCTAAGTGGTTAAGTGGCTTGTCCAGGGTCACACAGCTAGTAAATCCCTTAAGTCAGGATTCAGACTCAAGTCTTCCTGACCACAAGTCCCATGCTCTATCTACTGCACTACCTAGATGCCTGGTAGATAATAAAATCCTTGAGAGCAGGGAATGTTTCAGTTTTCGTCCCAGTACTAATACAGCTCCTAGCATGTCATGGGCACATAATAAATATTTATTGATCAACTGACTTCCCCTGTATTATGCCACATCTCAAAGCTACAAGAAAAATATGATTTGGATCTTTAGAAATTAGTATCTTGAAAAAGAAGAAAAAACATTTTCACCTTTTTAAAAAAATGACTAGATTGTTTTTAGTATATTTAGGGAAAGTTCTATTTTGTTTTATGATCTATAAAATAGGCTTTCTATCATGAATAAGAAAGATTGGGTGAACAACATTCCCAATGTACAGATTTTATTTGAACCAACATTTTTGCCCATTGTGAATGCGTCCAGTGTAGAGCAAGCCTTAGCCCTGCTCTCCCCTCTCCTTTCTAATAGAGGGGTTGGCCTGTAAAGGGCCAGATAGTAAATATTTTAGACTTTTCAGACCAAGACAAATGGAGGATAGTATATAGATACTTATATAATGAAAGAGAAAACAAATTTCCACAAATTTTTTTTAAACAAATGCTTTATTAATTTCTGTTTTACATCATTCATTTCCGCCAGATTTTGAGTTATAATCATTTTCCCCCCGTTATTCCCCTACCCAACCTCCCAGAATAGCAGTCCCACAAGATATCGCTTCCTCCAATCTGCTCTCTCCCATACCTTCTCCCATACCCCCTTCGACTTTTCCATCAGAGGAAGGTGAATCTTTGTGTCCCAATGCCTACACATCTTATCTCCCAATTATAAGCAAAAGAGTATTAATAATAGTATTTATATATATTTGAAACATTTAATCTTAAGACCTCGAATTTCAGATCCATTTCCTTCCTCCCTTGTCACCCATTCCCTCTGGGGAGATAAGTAATTCAGTATATGTTGTACATGTCTAGCTATGCAAAACATTATCATAGTAGATATATTGTACAAGGCTGCTTATAATTCCCTCCCACTCATCCCACCCCCCACCTGGTCCATTCCCTACATGATCCTGTCCCTCTTCTATAGTGGGTACTTCCAACCTCCCCTCCCCCCAAGGATGCCCTCCCATCCATCATCCCTCCTCTCATCCCCCTTCCCCCTATTCTGCTGCAGGTTGAGATATCCCATTTAGTATGTATGTCATTCTCTCCCTGAACCAAATTCAATGAGAATGTGGTTTTGCCTTTTTTGCCTTCCTAATCTCCCCCTCCCTTGCAACCACTTCCCCTTGCTTCTTCTACATGAGATAATTTACCCTACCCTGTCTCTCCCCATCTCCTCTTGCCACTTTCCTCTCTCACCTCATAATTTCATCCCTTGAGTATTCTCCCTTCCCAACAGATTCAACCTATGCTCTCTATCCATATATAACTGTAAGCATATACACACACATTCACCTATGTATTCATATGACCACACACCCTTCTTCCATTATTTTCATAGTGAGAAAGATATCATCAGTCACAGTTATTGCTTTTCCATATAGGAATGTAAATAGTTCAACTTTGATAAGTTCCTTTTGATTTCTTTTCCCTGATTACCTTCTCAGGCATCTCTTCCTTCTTGTGTCTGGGTGTCAAATTTTCTATTCAATTCTGGTTTTTTCCTCAAGAATGTTTGAAAGTCCTCTATTCCACCGAATGGCCATATTTTCCCCTGAAACAAAATACTCAGTTTTGCTGGGTAGGTGACCCTTGGGTTCATTCCCAGTTCTTTTGCCCTCTGGAATATCATATTCCATGCCCTTCGATCCCTCAGTGTAGAAGCTGCCAGGTCCTGGGATATTCTGATTGTGTTTCCACAATATTGAAATTGTTTCTTCCCGGCTGCTTGTAGTATTTTCTCCTTGATCTGGGGATTCTGGAACCTGGCTATAATATTCCTGGGAGTTTTCTTTTGGGATATTTTTCAGGAGGTGATCTGTGGATTCTTTCAACCTCTATTTTGCCCTCTGGATCTAAAACATCAGGGCAATTTTTCCTTGAGAATTTCTTGAAGGGTGATTTCTAGGTTCTTTCTTTGATCATGGCTTTCAGGTAGTCCAATGATTTTTAAATTGTCTCTCCTGGATCTATTTTCCAGGTCAGTGGATTTTCCCATGAGATATTTCACATTGCCTTCTAATCTTTCATTTGTTTGGATCTGCTTAACAGTATCTTGATTTCTCATAAAGTCATTAGCTTC
>WOXC01010554.1:0-65000 GCA_011680675.1 Gymnobelideus leadbeateri
TATTTAATGGTTGTGTAGTGGGGCCCCAGGAGGATGTTTTTCTTCCAGGCGCTCCCCTCCCACTCTGATTTTTTTTTCCCTCAGAGGACCCTTAGGCTTGAAAAGATCAAGGTGCCCCACTGCCTCCGAGGCCATCTCCAGTTGTCCTGATTCACATCTGACCACTGGACCCAGATGGCTCTATACGAGAAAGTGAGACTGGTAGTTTTTATAGCTCTCCCTCACTTAAATCCAATTCACTTGCATGTCATGATATCACCTCTCTGATATCATGGTCCTCTTCAAGAAATAAGGACAAAAGGCAAGTCACTTAACCCTGTTTACCTCAGTCTCTTCATCTATAAAATGATCTTGAGAAGGAAATGGCAAATCACTCCAATATCTTTGCCAAAAAAAACCCCAAATAGGTCACAAAAAATCAGACATGACTGAAACTACTGAATAACAACAACCAAATGTGTCCTCCTTCTGATACCATGATACACTGATCCAACAGGAAGATTAGGCCTATCTGCTATTCGACACTTCCACTATTAAATCTTTTTTTCTGCCATAATCACTTAGCAACTACTTCTGATGTCACTTTCCCTCCTCTCCAGAAAGTTCAATATTTGTTTTATGATCTTTTCGTACATTTTCATGTTTGCTTTATTTTTTTTTTTTAATACTTTGACCTTCAAATCCCTCATTTTCCTTGACTCCTGGGACCTTTATCTCCAATCTACATCAAGCACCCCAGAAGTTGTACCTAAGACTCCTCTGTCCCAGCTTAGCTCATTTGAATTTGAATTAGCCCCAGGTTCCAGAATTGCCAGTTACAACTCAGCTAGAAAGTAATAGGACTTGCCCAAAGCTATGAAAGAGCAGAGTTGGAATGAATTATCAGCTTCTTCTGGTTTCCAATCCCATGGGTTTTTTTTAATACTCAGTTTAGAGCAGGTTTCTTAGACTAGGGTCCTTACATGTGTCTGTACATTGATTTTAAGGGCCCCATGAACTTGGATGAGGAAAATAATTACATCTTTAAAAAAATTACTAACTTTTGGTTTCCTCTGTAGACATTTTTAAAATTTATTTTTTTTAATTATGGAACAAAAGAAACATTTTTATAACATATTACAAAAAAAAGATTTCACATGAAACTATGAATGTACAACTTGCTATTCCTTTCAAATAATACAATAAAATTATCATGTAAATTTGTTTTTAAACATTTAAAATAATATTCTGAGAAGGGATTGAGAGGTTTCAACCATCTTGCCAAAGACATTTATGATAAACTAAAAACAGTGAAGAACCCTTGCTCTAAAGAATTAGTTAATAGCCTAGAATTAAGTTAAGACAAGGATATAGGTTTGGTACTCTATTAGCTCTCTTAGCTTGGCTGAAGAAGAACATTGATAAGTGGAAGAGTGTCCAGAGAAGGACAAGAAAGGTGGTGAAGGGTCTTCAGTCTATATCATATCAGGAACAGCTGAAAGAACTGGGGATATTTAGCCTGGAGAAAAAAAAGTCTAGGGAAGGCATATTTGAAGCAAAGACAAGCATTTGAGGAGCTATCACATAAAACAACTACCCTTGTTCTATTTGGTCCCAGAGGGCAGAACCAGGGACAGTGCAAAGAGGTAGCTTCAATCTTGATGTCAGAAAAAAACTTCCTAACGACTAGAACTCTCCAAAAGTGGAATGATTTTGGAGCTGGTGGGCTCCCTTTTATTGGAGATCTTTAAGCATATCTAGATGACCATTTATTAAGCATATTACAGTGAAAATTCCTGGAGCTATTTGTTAGAATAGTTGATCTCTGAGGTCCCATCCAAATCTAAAAATTACATGTTTCTGAATATTTTAAAGAAGCTAGAGACCTATTCATTTCTTTTGTAACTAACAAAATTAAAGAAATCTTTTTTGACATGTTCATTGGAAAGTATTATGATATTGGGATGGCATTTTTCTAAATTTAATGATATGAAGGAAAGTCAGTGACATCTCTTCTCCCCCTTTTCTCCAAAATGACAACAGTCTAAGTCTTTAGCTCTCAGGCAGCATGGAGGTAGCTGTTATGAATGTCTCTTGGAGATAATGGTGACTATGCCACTCTGAAGAAACGGTTCATCTACAATAGGAATCACTGGGGAGCTACTCCTCAGGGGACCCAGACACAGCTGTCAATAACCTCTAGTTCTGAATCAGCAAATTCACTTATATAGAAGGCTATCAACGAGTAGTAGAATCTTAGAGCTGGAAGAAGCCTTAGAGATTTACAAAGCCCATTGAAGCAGAGATTCATCCTTCCTTCACTTTTTTTCTTTTCTCCTTGATTTAATGCCCCCACCCATTTTCTCTCTCTCCTTCATGCTATCTATATTTTGTCTTTCCTTCAGTTATCTTCTCCCATCCTTTGATCTCCTTGCTCTATTCTACTCTATACTACATTGACTAGTTTAGAATATGGTCAGTTTAAAATAAACAGAACTCTTCAAGGAGAGATAAGTTCCTGGATTCTACTGTATTTTTCTTTCTACATTTGGGGATTGGAAGTAGGGAGAAGTCATTTTACATTACATTCAGTTTTAAAATAAGTTGATAAAATAATGATAATTTTTTTCTTTGAGGAAGAGGTTATTGTGCGTATATGCATTTGTATACATGTCTGAGGAGAGAGTGAGTCAAAGAAAGAAATAGTAAAAGCAGAATTTTGGTTTTTCAGTTTGGGAGAATAGAATTTTGGCTCCTTGGTATTTTAGCTTTGGGACAAGCATACCTGTGATAAATTTTGTAACCTTAAAAATGTGGTAGCCATGGGGTGGCTAGGTGGCACAGTGAGTAGAGTGCTGGCCCTGGTGTCAGAAGGACCTGAGTTCAGATCCGGCCTCAGACACTTAACGCACACACAAACAAAAACCTAGCCGTGTGACCTTGGGCAAGTTACTTAACCCCAACTGCCCTCCAAAAAAGCAAAAAAAAAATGTGGTAGCCTGTGTCAAGCTCCATGAAAACTCTACCCTGATACCTTAGAGATGACACTGTCCACATAGACTCTTGGTCAAGGAGGAACATAAAATCTGGAAGGACCCACCCACATTTCAAGATTCTAGGATCATTGAATATTGTGGTCCAATGTTGGTGGACCAATCCAATATAGGTTGTGTGTCCTAGAATAATCATCATCAGAGTGACCGCAAGGTGATGAAATTTTTCAAGAACAGCAACTCTCAGAGATTAAAATGGTTTCTTGAAGGGTGGAAGCAAGACTATATTTATATTATTCAACTCAATGGATTGAAACACGAAAAAGACAGTTAATTGCCAATGGCAGCTCTCTAATGTAACTAGTTCTTTCAATGAACTGCTTTTTTGTTTTTTAAGAGAAAGAGTAGTCATATTGAAACAAGTTCCTCTCACAGAAGGAAAGCAAGCCTTACTGTACTCAATCTGGAAAAATGTTGCCTTCTATGAATTAACAAGACATCATGACTCATGTTTATGGTACTTTAAGATTTACAAATCACTTTACTCATAATAAACCTTTTTTATAAAATTAAATTTTATGTTTATTTTTAGTTTACATCATTCATTTCCACAACATTTTGAGTTACAAATTTTCTCGCTGTCTTTCCCCTACCCACCACCTCAAAATATTGATCCCACTGTATACCCCTCCCCCAATCTGCTCTCTCCCATATCCCTCCCCATTCCCCTTCTGACTTTCCAACAGGGCAAGACAGATCGCTATACCCCAGTGCCTGTATATCTTATTTTCCAGTTGCATGTAAATAATAATAACAATAATAATAATAATATTTTTGTTAACATTTGATTTTAAATCTTTGAATTCCAGATTCTTTCCCTTCCTCCATCATCACCCACCCTAATTGGGAAGATAAGCAATTCAATATAGGTTGTAAATGTGTAGCTATGCAAAACATTTATTGTGAAAGACTGACTGTATTTCCCTCCATCCTATCCTGCCCCTTATTTGTTCTATTCTCTATTTTAACCCTGTCCCTTTTCAAAAGTGCGTGCTTCTAACTACCCTCCCCCTCAACCTGCTCTCCCCTTCATCATCCCCCACTCTCATCCCTTTCCCCGCTACTCTCCTATAGGGTGAGATACCCTATGTAGTGTGTATGTCATTCCTTCCATAAGCCATATTCAATGAGAGTAAGGTTGACCCATTCCCTTTTGCCTTCTTGTTCTTCCCCTCCATTGTAACACTTTTCCCTTGCCTCTTCTGTATGAGATAATTTACCCCATTCTGTCTCTCCCATTTCCTCTCATTATATTCCTCTCTCACCTCTCAATTTCACCTTTTAAGTATCATCCCTTCCTATTCAATTGGTCTTGTGCCCTCTGTCTATGTATACTTGTAAACATATATAGACACCCTCACATATGTATTCATATGCCCATATTCCCTCCTATATAGATACATATATGTATGTATACAAACACACACATGCACACACACACACACACATATATATTTATATTTCCTTCAACTATTCTCATACAGAGAAAAGTTTCATAAGTTATAATTATTGTTTTTCCATTTAGGAATGTAAATAGTTCAACTTTGATAAGCTCCTTATGATTTCTTTTCTCTGTTTAACTACTCATGCTTCTCTTGCTTCTTATATCTTTTTTTTCTTTTTGGAGGGCAATTGGGGTTAAGTAACTTGCCCAAGGGCACACAGCTAGGTTTTTGTTTGCGTGTGTTAAGTGTCTGAGGCCGGATCTGGACTCAGGTCCTTCTGACTCCAGGGTCAGCACTCTACTCACTGTGCCACCTAGCTGCCCCATTGCTTCTTATATCTTAATGTCAAATTTTCTATTCAACTCTGGTTTTTTCATCAAGAATGTTTGAAAGTCCTCTATTTCATTGAATGACCATTTTTTCCCCTGAAACATGATACTCAGTTTTGCTGGGTAGGTGATTCTTGGTTTTAATCCCAGCTCCTTTGACCTCCAGAATATCATATTCCAAGCTCTTTGCTCCCTCAATGTAGAAGCTGCCAGGTCCTGTGTTATCCTGATTGTATTTCCACAATACTCAAATTGTTTCTTCTTGGCTTCTTGTAATATTTTCTCCTTGATCTGGCTCTGGAACCTGGCTATAATAATCCTAGGAGTTTTCTTTTTGGGATCTTTTTCAAGAGGTGATTGGTGGATTCTTTCAACCTCTATTTTGCCCTCTGGTTCTAAAACATCAGGGCAATTTTCCTGGAGAATTTCTTGAAGGATGGTTTCTAGATTCTTTTTTTTATCATAGCTTTCAGTTATTCCAATAATTTTTAAATTTTCTCTCCTGGATCTATTTTCCAGGTCAGTGGTTTTCCCAATGAGATATTTCACATTGCCTTTTATTTTTTTCATTTGTTTGGATCTGTTTAATAGTATCTTGATTTCTCATAAAATTACTAGCTTCCATTTGCTCCAATCTAATTCTGAAGGAATGATTCTCTTCAATGAGCTTTTGAGATTCTTTTTCCACCAAGAAAATTCGGCTTTTTAAAGCATTCTTCTCCTCATTGGCTTTTTGAGCCTCTTTTGCCATTTGAGTTAGTGTACTTTTTAAGGTGTTGTTTTCTTAAGTCAGGCTGTTGACTTGCTTTTCATGATTTTCTTGCAGCATTCCTATTTCGCTTCCCAGTTTTTCCTCCATTTCTCTTATTTTGTTTTCAATATCCTTCTTGAGCTCCTCTATGGCCTGTAACCTATTTATATTTTTCTTGGAAGCTTTTGGTGTAGGAGTTCTGACTTTGTTGTCTCCCTCCTATTCCATGCTTTGATCCTTTTTGTCCCTAAAAAAGGAACCCAAAGTTAGATTGCTGTGCTTTCTTTGCTTCCTTTGCTTGTTCATGTTGCCACTCTATTACTTGACTTTTGAGCTTTTTCCACAGTAGAGCTCTGCTTTCAGAGAGGAGAATTTTGTCCCAAATTTCTGGGGTTTTCACAGCTGCCAGAGCTATTAGTTGGCTGCCCTCTATGAAGCCTCTACATGCTCTGGCTCACTGGTCACCCACCCCAGGACCTCCCCCTTAGACCATAATCCAGATCCAAGCAGATTAAAGCAAGAGCAATTACCCCTCAGAATGGGTGTTTGGTTCCCCTACAATCTGCAGGCCAGGAGCTCTGAAGCAGCCACATGGCTGCAGCCCCCACACCTCAGCTGCTTCTCCCTTGGGGAGGGCAAAGGCCACACCATGCTCCCAGACTCCCTGTTCTCAAAGCCTACACTGACCTCTCACTTTGTATTTGGCATCTATGGGTTGATAATTCTGTAAACCACCACAGCTGCTTGTGATCCACTTTCCCAAAGACCCCCTAGCCAAGGCTCATAGTGGTTGCCCTGAGGCTAAAACCATGGACCCAAAAGGGGATGGGATCTGCTCCCAGCAGTCTGTGATGAACTCTTCCTATCTGCCTGCTGGGATGTCTTCAGTGGGAGGTTTGTTTCTCTTTGTCACTTTGTGGGTTCTGTAGCCCTAAAGTTTGTTTAGAGTCATTTTTATAGGTATTTGAGGTGGTTATTGGGGGAGCTCAGGGAGTTTTCCTGCTTCTATGCTGCCACCTTGGCTCCACCCCCTTAATAATAAACCTTTAAGTAAGTAGTCCATATATTATCACCAATGTTTTGCTTAAGAGAAAATTTGACATCAGACAAGTGAAGTGACTTGCCCAGGGTCATAGAGATAATCAATATCAAATCTATGGTTCAAACCCAGGTCTTCTGTGTGAAAGTCCTGTGGTCTTTCCTCAGTGCCATTTTTTAAAAGTTCATTTCAGAGATATTTGCCAGGAATTTGTTACCTATTAAACCAGTTCATAGACAGGTCCTCAGGACAACCTATAAAGCCATATTAAATAAATAATGTCCATAAAGTATAGCAATATATGATAACAGTATAGCTCCTAAGCAACAATAAAATAATGTTGCTGTAGAATTCCAATCTGGTATTACAGAAACACATTCCCTTTTACCTACAGTCAGTTTTCTTCAATGGAAAATGGGAATCTTCTAAGTCCCAAGGTATGAAAGATATCTCCTGTAGTCCAAAGGTGGTGTTCTAGAAATGAGAAAAAGAGAATCTGGGGTGAGAATTGGGTTGGACACTAGAGAACAAATTTCCAGGGAGTTGGTGGTAAGGACCTAGAAGGGACTGAGACTTCCTGTAATTTTTTTTTAATTTTAGACAAATACTGGAAATTAAACAAGTAATAAGAAAAGAAAAATATTATAAACTTAAAATATTAAATAAGAAAAGACAAAAATAAGTCATGTGAACAATAGAACATAGGAGAGGATTCAGAATATGTAACAATAACTTTTCATTTCAAGAAAGCCTATATGTTAAATATTGTGCGATGCATTGAAAACTGTCCATCTTTTTTTTTTTTTTTGCTTCCTTCTAGGTTTTCTTTTGTTCTCCACTATATGCTTTTTCCTTTGTTTTCTCCCCCTTCCTCTCCCCTACCCTCCACCTGAAGGCTACAGTTGAGCATGGATATATTTATATATATATAGGTATTGATATATATGTGTATACATACATACATACGTACGTACATACATACATACATACATACATATATATGTGTATATATATATATATATATATATATATATATATATATATATACAGAGAGAGAGACATATAATTTCCTTAAGAAGTTCTACTTCTACTCTTTTAAAAATATTTTTGTTTGCATATCCCTTTTTTCCTATCTCTAACTCCTTTACTTTGCTTCTACATGCTACCTTGCCCTCCTATTACTTAACATACCCCAACTCCAGCAATCTCTCTCTTATCCTCCCATTCCCCCTAATCCAAACACCCTTTTGTATACCTCTTTGACCTATTTCATCACCCTCCCCTCAAAAGTTCCCTCCCATATCCTTCAATATAAAGACCCTTCTATACCCTTCTTGTAACCTATTCCCTCACGCTCCCCTCTAAAGATCCCTCCTTTATCCTCTCTGTCCCCTCTACCCCTTAAGAGTTTTCTTTCTAAATTTAGAAATCTTTTATATTCTTCTAGATATATATGTTTTTCCCCCTTAAACCTATTCTTGATTAAAGTTAAGTTTCCAGAACGAACAGTTCCCTTCCCCCATCTAATTCTTCTGTATTGACTCTTCCTCTTGCACCTCATTTTTATAAGATGATTACTCTTTTAGCTGTTCTTGAATGGTTTTACTTTTTGAAGTTATATTGTACTCAAGTCTACTCCAGTCTTTCTTATAAGTTGCATAATCACTAGTAACAGTATTAGACATAGGTTTTACATTTTCTATACATAAAAGGTAAACATTCTATCCTTATTTAATACCTTGTAATTGGTCATTGGTATGTACCTTATATTTCTCTTGGCTCTTGAATGTCCAATCTTCTCTAGAGCTCAGGGTTTGAGGTTGTTTTTGTGTTTTTAACAGTGTCCAAGAAATCTGACAGTTGATCAAATGTCAATTTTTTTTTCATTCAGAATTATGTTCAACTTTGTTGTGTATAATATTTTGGCCAGATGCCCAGTTCTTTTGCTCTGCAATACATAGGGTTCCAAGACCTGCAATCTTTTAGTGTCACCAGTTCTAGGTCTTGTGTGATTCTAATTATGGTACTGTCATTTGTAAATTTTTTTTTCTTGTTACTCATAATATTTTATCCTTGATCTGGGGGTTTCAGAATATAATATTCCTACAAGTTTTCCTTGTAGAATCTCTTTTATGTGGTAATCAGTGGATTTTTTCTATTTCAATTTTCCCCTCCTGTTCTAATGTTTCAGGACAATTTTCCTGAATTATTTCTTGTATTATTGTATCAAGATTCTTTTTTTTTTAATCAGAACTTTCAGGTAGTCCAATCATTCTTATGTTTTCTCTTCTTGATATGTTATCTAAATCTGTTTTGGTTTTTTTTTTTTTTTTGCTTTTTTGCTCTCTCGAGGGGGGACGGCAAGGAAAATAGGGTTAAGTGACTTGCCCAAGGTCACACAGCTAGTTAAGTGTTAAGTGTCTGAAGCTAGATTTGAACTCAGGTCCTCCTGACTCCAGGGCCAGTGCTGTATTCACTGCACCACCCTGCCATCCCCAATCTGTTGTTTTCCTTGTGAAATGTTACACATTCTCTTCTATTTTTTCTTCTTTATATATACATACCTATATATTTCTTCATCTTTTATAATTTTGCTGACTTCCCCTTGACCAATTATGATTTTAAAAGTAATTTTTTTCTTCAAGATTCAGTATCTCCCTTTCTAATTGATTAACCTTCTCATAATCTTTGTTTTTCTTGTGTTATTCTTATTTTTCCTTTTAATTTTTCTCAATGACTCACATTTAATTTTAAAAGTCTTTCTTAAGTTCTTCAATGAATTCTTTTTGGGCAGGTAACCATTTGACATTACTCTTTGGGGCAGAAGAAGGTTTCTTTGCTTCAATAACCTCCTCTGAATATGAACCCATCTTTTCTATTCCCATTGTAGCTCTCTATGGTTGAATTCTTTCTCCTTTTCCTTCTTTTTTATTTTGGGGGAGGGGTGTAATAATTTAGTTTTTATAATCACCTCTAGTCCTGGGGTATGAGGGATGGTGCCTTTGGCCTCTGATCTTCTTTGGTTCTCCCATCTGACCTTAAACTCAAACCAAGACCTCCAGCCTTCTGTAAGTGCCCACAGTCAGTGGCATATGACTACCCCTCCCCTCACACTCCTGCACTCACCAGGAATGTGGTGCTTCTTTCTTGGTCCCACAGCCCATCAGCAGACATTCCCTAGATCTTCCCCAGGTCAGGCTCCCAACTCCCCTCATTGTGCCAGGGATAAAAGTTCCTGTGGCTAGGACCAAGGCAGCCTCTCAACCCGGTTAACCACAGGGTTTTCTGCTTGTTGTTTAAGCAGCTTGCAGCTAAAGCAGACCCTAGCCTGGAGGTGTTTGCTCTTTACGGGAAGAAAATCTTGTCCTGGTCTTCTCCAATTGTCCCAAGCAGACCCCTGCTCTGCCCCTACTCTTACTTGTTTTCAGGGCTCTATGTTCACCCAAAGGCACTATTTTATCTCTTTTGTGGAAGAAAATCTTGAGAGCTTGAAATTTTCTGACCTAGTCTGCCATCTTCCCAGAATCCTCTTAACTTCCTTTAAATTTGAAGGTTTCCCATCACACATAATTTGAGACATGGCTTTCTGTCATTTTTTTTCCTCCCAAGAGCCCAGAGATTAATTTACCTAATTATCTTTGCATTCTCCATATTACAGCTTGATTTTTGTTTTTCATGGGTCCTTTCTAAAACAAAATCCCACTGAAATGAAGATATTTGGATATTTACTAAGGAACTTTTGTACTTAGAGTCAAAGGGCAAAAGCAAGGAATGAAAAGAGACCCTTCTATATGAAGCTCTACTCTCTCTCTCTCTCTCTCTCTCTCTCTCTCTCTCTCTCTCTCTCTCTCTCTCTTTCTCTCTCTCTCTCACACACACACACACATCTTGTAAAAATAAAACGAAGTTACCTATAGGTGGCAAATTTTAGAGATTTTTGCAAAAAGTACTGAGTAAAGCTCATTTATGCTTCAGAAAAAAAAATCATACTCAGGACTTGCTGAACATTGAGTCACAAAAGCTGGTAGGGAAGGGCCTCTGGAATGGCAAAAAGAAAGATGGTAGTACTTTCTGGTGGGGTAGCTAAGTTCCACAGAGGATAGAGCACCAGATCTAGAGTCAGGAATATCTGAGTTCAAATTTGGCCTAAGGCACTAGCTGTGTCACTTGGAAAGTCACTTAAGCCTGTTTGCCTATTTTCTTCTTCTTTAAAATGAGCTGGAGAAAGAAGTGGCAAACCATTCCAGTGTATTTTCAAAGAAAACTATAAAAAATGGTCTCAAAGAGTTGGACATGATTGAAAATGACTGAAAAACAATGGTACTTCTTGACTTGACAGGGATAAAGGAAAGGACTCTACTGCCTCTACTTCTCCTCTCATTCCTTAAGCAATTATATTATGGCTTCTGACCTCATCACTTGATTAAAGATGTTCTTTCTTTACCAAGTTTCTCTTAATTGGTAAATCTGATGCTCTTTTTTTTTTCCAGTCTTCATCTTTCTTGACTTTCTGCTTATTTTGTTGCTGTTGACCACACTCTTCTCCTAAATATTCTATCCTCTCTGAGCTTTTGTGACATTGCTTTCTTCTGGTTCTCATCCTACCTATGTGACCAATTCTTCTGAGTCTCTTTTCCTGGTTTATCATCCATATGTTGCTTCCTGTTAGACCTTCCTGTCTTCCAAACTTTCCTATTTCTATCAAGATACTATAATTTCCCTAGTCTCCAAGGTTCATTAACTAGGTGTTTATTCTCAACTCCTCATTCTCCCTCATCCCACATATCTAATTGCCAAATGTTGATATCTACTTCAACATCACTTGCATCAAACTCCTTCCCTGTACACATATACCTACCATATTACTTCAGGCCCTTATCACCTACATAGACCTCCTAGAAAATCTCCCTGCCCTAAATTTCTAAGCTTTCCAGTCCATCTTTTGTATTACTACCAAAATAATTTTCCTTAAGTGCAGATCTGACCTTGTCACTCCCCTACTCAATCAATTCTAGTGGCTCCATAGTCTGTAGGCTAAAATATAAACTCCTTTTTTTAGATTTTTAGCTTTGTTTAACCTTCACAACATCCTCCTAACCTATCATTCCAGCCTTATTGGACATTATTACCCATTTTACATTCTACTATTGAGTCAAACTGGCCTTATCTCTGTTCTTCACACATGACACTGCATCTCCTTTCCCCATGCCTTTATATTAACTGCCCCCAGTGCTGGAAATGTATTTTCTCCCAGTACCTAGAATGAATCCCTGCCTCATAGAATCTCTCATTTCCTTTAAGATGTAACTCAAATTTTTACTAATCCCCTCAACTGCCAGTGCTCTCCATCCAAAACTTGTATTTATTATCTTTATATTTATTCTTGTCTTCTATGTTAGGATGTTGTTGTTCATTTCAAAGAAGACCAATGACATAAAGATGTTGGGGTAAAATAGTGGATGATGGGTGATATCTTGATTTGCTTGTCAATTGGATTTACGTGTGGCAGAATTGCACGAAGTTATCAACTTCATTCTCTCTTCCAGAGTCATTGAAGTCCAATGGCAGGGAAAAAGTAATAATGATTGATAATGGCCTGAGATGCAGTGGATGAACTTGACATCTTTGATGCCTGACCAAGCTCTAAGAGGTCCACAGGGCCTGCTTCAGACACTTTCGTAGTTGTTGGAACAGATTGTTTTCATCCTTCCATTCCACTGGGGACATCTTCACAAGTTTGGGGTAGACAAGCCCTTATCTCACTGATATGTTTGAGGTTTGTTGGTAACCATCTCCCTGATTTAATCATCTGCCAAGATGTTTTTTTTTTTTTAATCAGGGTGTGCCCACTCTACATGCTAAAGTTTCTTGTAACCATAAATGAGAGTTGGGTGACAGGTAGACTCCAAAGCTTCACACCAAAGGTACTAGTCTTCCTTGAACATCCCATGCACCCAATGTTAGAATGTAAGCTCGTTAAGAGTAGAGAATGTTTCATTCATTATATTTGTATCCTCAGTGCCTAATATAATTCTTGGTACACAGTAAGCATATATATATAAGACCCAAGGTCAGGGAGCCAGAGCAGTGAAAATGGCATCATAAAAAAGGAACTGAGGAAGTTTACCTTCTCCCAGTGCTATCAGTTCTGACAATAATAATATAACTGAGCAATGTGGGTCAAGATAGAAGCAAAAAAATGGTGAGATGGAGGGGAATAGTAAGCGGAGTGGAGAAGGAACAACTCTGGCAGAAGGAAAAAAAAATATTGCTGCCCCTCTCCACATTTTTAGTATCCTCAATATTCTTTCTATATTTATTTTGTATATACTTTGCATTTACTTATCTATGAACATGCAAGTTTCCTAAGGGAAGTGACTGTTTCACTTGTTTCTTACTACTTCATTGTTCTCTGGGCTCTACTCTTCACTCTAGATCCACAGATGTAAAATATAGTTTCTTCCTTGCTCCTCTAATTTGCTTATAATATCACTTTTATGTCTAAATAATACATCCATTTGGAGTTTATCTTGGTATATGGTGTGAGGTGTTGGAATATACCTATTACCTGCCAGATAGCTTTCTAGTTTTCCCAGCAGTTTTTCTTGGATATTGAGCACTTAACCCACTAACAGGGGTCTTTGGGCTTATTGAAGCACAGAACTGTCTTTGTTAGGAGCCGGGCTGAAAATGAACATTGGAAAGACAAGACTGACTGTTTTATAAGTAATACATGTGGTATTTCATATACTATAGATGTCATTAATATTGGCATCATAGCATACAAGGTAAAATTGGCTAAAACTTAGCACAGTTCCTGGAAAATAGTAGCTACCCAATAAATGCTTGCTGCTTCCCTTCTCAAGCCTATGTAGTAACTCTTCATGGTTTCCATGGAAGTAACATTTGATTGTCTTCTGGAAAGGAGGGAAGATACTCATCTGACCTGTTTTCTTCTTGATAAAGTTGTCATAGACCCACCCCACTGCCACTCCAGAGTTCTACCCCTGCATTACTTATAGATGATTTTACTCTCCTAAATTATTTTCTATTCATTAAATAACAGCAACGAACTAAGTAAATAACACCCAAGAAATAGTAGAACTAAGGTTTGTGACTTTAGTTCTAATTATTGTATGCACTTCAATGCTATACAATTCATTTTAAAATATTAATTTAGACTTTTCACTAATTATCTCCTTAAAATGTTAGGATAATAGGATCTCACATCTGGCAGGAAACTTAGAGATCATGTATTCCAACCCTCACATTTTACATATGAGAAAACTGAAGCCCAGAGTATTTAAAATGACCTGCACCCTTGCTCAAGGTCTGAATCACTGAGATTTTGCTAAAATACCAGTTCTGTGCTTCAATAAGCCCAAAGACCCAAGTTAGTGGGTTGTGTTCAATATTCAAGAAAAACTTCTGGGAAAACTGGGAAGCTATTTGGCAGGTAATAGGTATATTCCAACATCTCACATCATATACCAAGATAAACTCCAAAAGGATTTATTACTTAGACATAAAAGTGATATTATAAGCAAATTAGAGTAGCAAGGAAGAAATTACCTTTTAGATCTATGGATCTGAAAAACTTTGTGATGAGAAAAGGATATAGAAGATCACAAAAGATAATACTGACAATTCTGATTATATAAAATTTAAAAATATATATTTACAAACAAAATAAATGCAGTTAAGATGATAAATGAAAGATAACTATAGCAAGTTTCTCTGATAAAGGTCTCATATCCAAGATATATAAGGAACTTATTAAAATTTATAAGGATAAGAGCCATTCCCCAATTCCCAGAAGTTTTTGTTGAATGATGCGTCCTAATTTCAGTAACTGGGATCTTTCAGTTTATTGAAAACTATTCTATTTTTCTTGTTGGCTTCTATGTGTTATGTGCATTAACTGTTCCACCAATTAACCTATTTTTAAGTATTGCCAAATCCTTTTAATGAATATGTTTTGAGATTACTGAAGATATATAAGCAACTTATTTAAATTTATAAGAGTAATTTTATCAATTGATAATTTGCAAAGGAAGAAATAAAATATATGAGTATTCATATTAAAGTGTTCTAAATCACTAATAATAAGATAAATAAAAATTAAAGCACAACCACAAGACTGGCAAAGATGACAAAAGAGGAAAATGACAAAAGATTGAGGGAACACAGATATACTCGTACACTGTTGGTGGATTTGTGAGTTTGTCTGATCACTTTGGAAAGCAATTTGGAACTACACCCCTCCAAATGACCAAACTGATCATATCCTTTTACCCACCTCTATTTCTACTTGACCTATATCCCAAAGAAAAGAAAAGGGATCTATGTGTAAAAGAGTATTTGTGACAGCTCTTTACATGGTAGCCATAAATTGGAGCCTGAAGGCTTGTCCTACTATTGGGGAATGGTTAAATAATATAAGATATATGAGCGTAATAGAATATTATTGTGCTGCAAGAAATGTTGAAACGGACAGTACCAGAGGAAACTGGGAAAACTTCCATGAAATTATGAGAAGTAATATAAGAAGAATCAGGAGAACAATTTATACAATTATAACAATATTATAGAGAAAAATAACTTTGCAAAACTTTGAACTCTCATTTAGAACTCTCATGCAATGATAAATTGGAAATCATTAAAAAAAAAAAACACACCAGACTTACCTCCTGCCAGAGATAATGGACTTGAAACACTGGGAGAAACATTCATTTTTGGATATAGTCAATATACAAATTTTATTTTGGTGCTATGTTTATAGTGAAGTTTTTATTTTTCATTTTGTTTTATCTGAGGTTTTTGTTGTTAATTATTGGGGGGCAGGAAGCAATGAGAGGAACAGATTACAAATGCCCTTAAAACTAGTTTGTCTTGAAAAATCAGTGTTCAATAAAATAAAAAAGTTAAGGACAAATTCTTTTTTTCTTTTTTGTCATAAACGGTATTTACTTAGTAAACATTTAAGTTTACGAACTAATGTGCACCAATTAGTGGTTTCCATGTAGTCGGTGAGTATTTCGCCTTCTCCAAGCAGCACAAGGAGATCCTCCAAAGGCAAGACAGAATTTGTGACCCTTTCCTAGACCCCGGCTCTTCAGGCCAGCTGAGAGAAATCCTCGCATCTGTGTTTGTGCACTGCTTGGTGATCCAATGAGTGTCGGGGTTTCGTCTGACAGCTTTTTGGAATGGGTCAATAAGAATAACCTCAAAGAATGTGTAGGTTGAATCTTCACCCACCCAGTAGAGTTCAAGACTCTTTGGGCCCCAGAACCGCGGCCAGCACATTCTTCCGATACAGACTGAAGGCTTCTGGCAAACTTGAGCTGACTGACCCCGTGATATACAGGTATACCGTAGGAGGCACCCTTGGGGACGGGATGCTTTCGCCCACCGCAGTGGGCACGAATACAGTAACATAACCGTGTTTGGCCTAGTAACCCAGATGGCAGGCTTCGTCTGGCCCAGTGGGCCGGGCGCGTGGTGCAGCAGAAACCGCTGGTCGTCCCTCAGCTTCTTCCTCCACAGCTCCCGGATGTGCTCGCAGGCGCGCATGCGCCCTCGCGCCTAGCCTGACTGATGGCTGATTGCGACAGAAAGGACAGGACAGATTCTTAAAAAAAAAAGTAAGTATAAGATTGAACCATTCACTGGCCACTATAGTGATGGTGAAAGAAAACAAGAAAAGAGTCCTCCCAATGTCTTGAAAATAACAAAAAGAAACAACAACAACAACAAATAGACTAGGCTAGGGAACTGGTTCTAACCTTTGTGGGGAAAGAGATCCTTATGGAAAATTATTTTTAAAAATTTAATTTAACGAAAAATTCTTTTAAAATATTGTTTCCATTATAACTATGTTCTAAATAAAACAATCACTTTGTCAAATGGAAAAAATAAATAAATAATAGTTCTAAAATTACCACAAATAGGAGTAAATCTTCCCAAGTTTTGGAATGGCAAAGCCAGGTTAGAGGCTATGTATCAGAATTAAAAAAAAAAAAAGGATTTCCCCTTGCTCAGATCTGTAGTTTTGCTTTTCCCAAATATGTATTGTTTTGTTCTATTTTCTTCTGTTTCGATGGGCAGTTTAGCACTAGTAGGAATTAACAAATATCATAGAAGCACCATTGAACAGTTTTTGGATAGTAATCCAAGCATATGACTATTAACTTATGGCTGGAAGTCAAGTGCAAGAAACTATAAGTAAGTAAAAATGAAAATTTAAATCACTAAAAAAAAGTGATTATTTCTCTTCTGTTTTCATTCTGTATGCCAGAGACCTTGAATACTTGAAAACATGATATTTGTAAGAGAAAACTCCCCTTTATCCTATATATACATGTTGAATAATTGGCAGAATTGTATTTAGTTGTAAAAGGAAACTAGTTGACTCAGTGGATAGAGCATTTGTCTTAGAGTCAGGAGGACCCGGAGTTCAAATCCAGCTTCAAAAATTTACTGGTTCTAACCTTGGGAAAGTCACTTAACCTATATTTGCCCAGGAGGCAGCTAGGTGGCTCAGTGGCTAGAGCTCTGGGCCTGGAGTCAGGAAGGTCTGAGTTCAAATCCTACCTCAGACACTTAAACTAGTTTTGTGACCTTGGGTAAATCACTTAATCTCTTGTTTGCCAAAGTTTCTTTAAGTGGGAATAATAACAGTACCTATTTCCCTCCATTCTGGTGAGGATCAAATAAGATATTTGTAAAGTGCTTGGCACAGGGTCTGGCATGTAGTAGTTGCTATATAAATGCTAGTTGTTATTGTTATTTTCCATGTTTAATCCTCATCCTATTCTCTCTTGTCTCCTCTGCCTAGAGTGAATTCCTTCTAATCTCCAATTGCTGAAATCTCCTTCCTCCCTGAAAATATAGATGATGTACCATTTCCTACAGGAATAATTTCCCAACCTTCTGTCCCTCCTGGATGAAACTGATCATTGTCCCCTTGTTTCAGTCATGTTTAACTCTTGTTGACCCCATTTGGGGGTTTTCTTGCCAAAGATACTGGAGTGGTTTGTCATCTTCTCCAGCGTACTTTACAGATGAGGAAACTGAAGCAGATGGGGTTAAGTGACTTACCCAGGGTCACACAACTAGTAAGCCTGTGTGAGGTCACATCAAGATGATGAGTCTTCCTCATTTCAGGCCAGGCACTCTATTCACTGAACAACCAGCATCCTAGCTGCCCCTAGTAATTTTATATCCCTCATAATTTTCTCTTACTATTTTGCATGAGTCACCCCATTTCTACCTATTTTCCCCACTGTTATGTGGGCTATATATTTTGTTCTATTGCTAATAGAATGAGGCATTTAGAGATAGAAGATACCTTATAGGTCAACTTGTTCACTCCTCTCATAAGTCACCTGTCTGTGTCTTCCAGCAAACTGTAAGCTCTTTGAGAGCAGGGACTGTTTTATATTTGTTTTTGTATGCTTGGTGCCCAGCACAGAACCTTGTTCATTTTAAGGAAGTAGATAATGATATCTGGACCTGTGATTTAGTCATATTGTTTTCCAGCACAGAAACTCCCTCCAAAAAGAACAGAAACTCATTTGTTTCTTGGGGGAACTGAGATGTTAGTTAACTTTCCTTTGATGTGTATCAGACATAACTCAAATCCAAGTCTTTCTGATTATAAGACAGACCTTCTCTCCTGGGTTGCCTTTCACCTTTTATATAGCAGGAAATTAAAAATGGTAGTTGAATTAAGTTGCATAAAAGAATTCAGGTATAGAATACAATGAAGGTAAAATGATGTGAGTCCCCAATGTTTGTCATTGCCTTGTAGCATGTCAGGCATTTAGGGAGATGTATCAACTATGTGACTGTAATAGCCACAGAACAAGTCACTAAATATTACTGTGTTTGCCTGAGACAGTTAAGTTCTCCTCCTGAGTGACTAACTTATTAGCGGAGAATGACTAGAGTATAAAGTAGCATAGAAACCAATATTTGTAAGCCACTGAATATTTGGGAGGAAAGGTAGTATAGATTTATAAAAGCTTATTACTGAATAAGAATTTAAACTTATAGACAATGAGTCTGAAGGGGAAAAACACAAATAATAGAAATGAGAGGAAATTGGAGAAGAGAAAAAAGAACATGAGATAGTGTACATTCAGAAGTTTGTAAGTTTATTTATTTATTTTAACTCGAGAATTTTTCTGTTAACTAGGAGTAAATGAAAACCGAGGTGTAAAAAGAATGGGCTTTATAGACTCCACTCTGTTGTCTGAATCTTTCTTTGATGATTTCCAGCCAGCTCTTCTCCCCACTTATCAGTAACAAACTGAAAAAAAACCTTTCTTATCATTTCCAGGAGCATTGCTTGCAGGAGGCAGTGCTTCCAGACTAGCTTCTGAATTCCAGGTTATTGACACTTAACACCCTGAAAGGTAATTTCAATAGGGTGTCTCATGTAAATACATGGGGAGGGGTAGAAAGAAGAGAAGTCCAGAAACAGGAAGGATCTCAATGTTTTCAACTCCTCTGAAGCAGGTCATTTCCCTTTTGATAATATATACAATTTTGATGCCTTTCTACAATCCACATTCTTGTTAAAAATCAGAGCTCTTTCCTGATTATTCCTTGAACCATTTAAGAGTGAGTGATCTCAGTCTTTAGCAGGCAGTAGGTTGAAAAGTAAGAAAACAGGGGTATTCTGGGTAAAAAGCTTTACTTCAGCTATCCAGCCAACAATGAGTACAACATCTCTCTAGCATTTGCCTTGGTCACCAGCTCATCTAAGGACTTGAAATAGTGACATCCAGTTAGAATGTAATAAACTAGAAATTTTTTTTTGAAGAACCCTAAATCATCCCAATGAGGGGCTGTGTATATATATGTGTGTGTGTGTATATATGTGTGCTTCTGTGTGTGGAACAGTATCCTCATTTCCTGCATTTTCAAGGAAAGAAGTGAATGTATTGTTAGTTTTGTAGTCTCATCCAGAGTCAAATGAAAGGGTGTAGGCTCATTTCTTGAGCCAACAGTTCAGTTCAGATATCAAGCCGCCAAATGCACTTGCCAGTTAGAACTTTACGGACCACCTGACCTGAATAAACTGAAAATTGATTCTATAGATAGTAAATGGTAAAACTGGAAATAAAACCTAGGGCTGAGATCTTATCACTTTGGGACCATGAGATCTCATAAATTAAGCATCATTGAGCCTGGTGTCTCCTTCCATAGCTGTTCTCCAGAGAAAATCTAAAAGCCAGGGCACTCTAGGATGAGCAGTGGATGATTCAGTAGGTGGCACAATTTTCACTGAGTCAGTACTGAACTGATGCCCCAGAATGGTATGAGGGGGCACTACGCTGCTGGAGGTGTCGTCTAATGGATGAGGGTAAAACCAAGGTCCTGACCACCAGCAGTTATTAAAAATCCCATGGCACTTTTCAAAAGAGTAAAGATGATGTTAAACCCTGTGTCCTGGCCAATTTCCAAATTGGGCAATTATATTCTGCCTACTTAAAATTTCCCTGTAATTTCAGTGGGATAATATATTCTTCATTTTCTTCCCTGCGCTTTTGCAGTTTCCAGCTCAGAGGTGGATGCATTTCGATGGTGAAGGAAGTGATGAGACTTTGAAAAATGTCTTGCAAGCTCTGGGATCAGGGGATGAAAGGTGCAGTATCTCTCTATCTATCAGAAAAAGGTGCCATTTTAGTTTGCTTCCAGATTAAACCTCTCTCCTATGATTAGGCTGTCTGTAAGAAAATTGCCAAATAAGTGTCTTTAAAAATAGCCTCGTCAGGTAGTCAAAGGTGCTCTGCTTGCAAAGGTTTCCAAGACAGACATTTTAATTCTATTAAGTTGTGACTAAGAAATGAGGCTTCTTCAGCAGTGAATATATTATGTAAATATTAACAATTTAAGCAGAAAATTACAGGCATTTAATGGGAATAATTAAGTCCTTTAGCTTCTCCCTATTTAGGCCTAGTACAACTACTCCAAAATAGAAGCAACCATTTTGGTTTTTCTTAACATGTTCAGGTTCTGTGGGTTTTCTTTCAAGAGAAATCATGATTCAAAAGAATGGATCATTCTTGGAGAACTTCTTTCCATTTAGTAATGGATGGTCTTTCTTAAAATAATGCTTTAAAAAACAATTTTTTGTTGACTCACCTTGCCTTTGGGGAAAAAACTGTAGAAAACCCTTTTATGACATCAAAATGGTAAGTGTATAAGTACCTACTCTCTGTCCTCTATGTTTACAGCTCATCAGAAGAAAGGGACAATAAAAATCTGATGTTTCTGACATCTCTATAATATTTGGATCATCATCTTCTGTCTCCTTTTAACTTTTAGAATATTCATTACCAGAGAAGTGTTTGATTTTTTAATGCATCTGTCTACTTAATTAAAGAAGTCTGTTAGGAGTTGTTTTTATGTTTGGATTTTTGGTTGTGGTTACTGTTGTTGCAAAACTAAATTTGTTCTTAAAAAGTCAAATGATAATTTTGTTTTTACTTTACCTGTGCTAAAACCCTCAAAGGTGTCTGCTTCTAGTTAATTAGCTTTTAATTGCATTACAAAAGACTTTTTTTTATAACAACTTCCTTGAGTCATTCTGCTTAAAAGATACTTTAAAAAAATTCTCTCCTGTGCTTATTAATAACACAGTTAAAAGAAGAAAAATGTTTGAAAGCATGAGAAAAAAATCTGCCAGCAGTTGGAGACAGTACTAAACACAATGGGGGAAGAACATTATATTTGCTGAATAAAGAAATCACATGAAAAAGGAATAGCATCTTTAGAATTTGAACTTGCCTTCAGCAGAAAATGTTGTAATGTTTTTAGTCTCACTTTGACAACTATAACAGACTTTACTGAATACTGGTAAGAGTTCACTTTGTAATAGCAAAAGTAGTCACTCACTCTGATCACTGTGTCTTTTTAGTATGCAGCCCAGAGGATTCAGAAAAAGATTACATTTACCATAATTAACATATATGTAAATGGAGATCATGGCTATGAATGATAAATTTTCATAGCAATTTAAACCTTGTACAAATTAATCAACCATACAGACACTTGATTAATGAAAGGCAGTGTCACTTTAAAATGCAACATGTTAATATATATTACTGTTATCACTGATCAAAGAATCTTTAAACATAAACCAATTAGAACAAAGTTCAATCTACATTTTTTACCAATTTTAATTCCCATGTAATTATAATGGCAATAAAAAAAGGCATTTTATTCTGCTTTCGTTTTTATTTACTAAAATCAGTCATGAGTCATGCAAATGAAATTTGGCTACTTCATTACTATGATTGGATTCCCAAAATACAGGATAACAGTATCACTGAAGGAGAAGATGACTGCATAAAAGCAATTACAAAATAGGGGCAAGATATTTATTCAAATTTAATGCCTAAATTTAGAACTTCCCCATCAACTTCTCTAACTGTAGCTCCACTGGCAACAGAGATATGGATAAAATGGTAGTGACCCAGAAAACTGTTTAAGATGGGGTCTCTTCTGCCATTTTGCCAAGAATCACCTATCAGTCTCTTCAGAAGAGAGGGAGGCAATTTTACTATTATAGGACAGGATTTCTTTAGGGTTTTCTTACTTTTTTTGATAATGCTAAAAAAAGACCCCAACAGCTAAGCATTGAGATATTTTATTGAACAATTTATTTAGCAATTAGGCTAATGACTACATTATGTTATTAGGCAAATAACTTATAATGTTAAATATATTATTATTAGCTGATAACATATCTAACATTATAAACTGTGTCCAGATAATTGATTATTAAACTTATCAGTTAATAATAATTAGGAGTGGTTTTTTTTAACCTTACTTTCTTCCTCTGATTGTGAACCCAGATCATCTTACCTTCTTTTTAACCAACGTAGCTATCTATGTTTGAGTTCTTTTGCCTTTGATTAATCATTTTTATTTATATTTCGTTTTATTTTATTTTTAGTAGCTTATTATTATAGTTAAGTTTTAATCCTGAGTTGTAATATTGCCTAGGCCTCAGGTTTTACTATTATTTTCTTAATTCTGTCCAGGGCAATAATAAGCTACATATCTTCTAAATAGATAATTCATCTAAGGTACCTGATTTTAGCATTTAGGGGGAAAAATGGGAGCTTAAATTGAATAAAGGCATAAGACATGCACATGTGGTTTTGATAAAAGGTAGACTATGATAGGCATCTAAATGGCTCAGTGGGTAGAGTACGGGGTTTGGGATCAGGAAGATCTGAGTTCAAATGCAGCCTCAGACACTTTGTAACTGTGTGACCCTGGACAAGTCACTTAATTTTTTTTCTTTGCCTTAATTCACTGGAGAAGGAAACGGCAAACCACTCTAGTATTTTTTCCAAGAAAATCCCAAGGACAGTACTGGTGTGTTATGGTTCACAGGGTCACAAAGAGTTGATCATAAAGAGTAGGATGTGACTGAACAACAATAACAAAGAATATGATAAGAGAAAACAGAGGTATAGACAAAGTGTTAAGAGAAATTTGAGGAGGGAGAGATCATGTGGATTCTACTTTTGGCTTTGCTATTACTATTTGTATGACTTCGGGGAAGCATTTCACTTGTCTCTGGTCCTCTGTTTTCTCATCTTTAATATGAAGATTCCCAACCTGTAGACACCCAAGTAAATAGTAAGAGGAATATGTCATCAACTTTTAGGTGGAGGGGACCTTGTAGATGGAAAAGAAGAGAACAAAGAGGGCATTATGGTAGGACTCCCTGGATTTCACCAAGTTAAGATGCAACAATTTAAGAAACAATTTTTAAACGCCTCTTATGTATGAGGTACTATTCTTAGTTCTGAAGATAGAAAGAGAAAAATGAAAAATTCCCTCCCTTCATGGCACTTACATTTTACTATTGCTTTCTAGGCACAAGGGTCAGTTTATAAGAATGCATAAAGTCAACAATCACTTGTAAAGCATTTACTATGTGATAAGCATTGTGTTAGGCTCTGGGAATGCAAGAAAAGGAGGGGGAGAAGAAGCCTCTCTACCGTCAGGAGAATACAATCTAATGGAACAGACAATCTGTAAGCAATTATGTACAAATATGATATAATCAGGATAAACTGGAGATCTTCTCAGAGTGAAGGCATAAGCCTTAAAGAGACTGGGGAAAGCTTCTAGCATAAGGTAAGATTTTAGCTGAGATTTGTAGGAAGCAGGAGGAACTAGGAGGCAGAGATGAGGTGGGAAAGAATTCCAGGCATAGAGGACAGTCAGTGAAAATTTAAAGTATGGGGAAATGTAATGCTGTGTGTAATGAACAACATGAAGGCCAGTGGCACTGGATCTTAGAGTATTTGGAAGAGAGTTAAAGTTATAAGAAGACTGGAAAGGTAAGCAAAAGGTAAATTATAAAAGTCTTTAAAAGTCAAAAAAGAAAATTTTGTATTTAGAGGTGGGAAAAATAGAATGAGACACAGGAAATAGCAGGAAATTTGGTGTGAATGGTGAATAGACTCTGATAGGCAATGGGGTTAAGTAAAGCTGGAAAAAGAGAAGTCCAGTAACAAATTTGTATTTTATCTCAAAGGCAATGTAAAATCAGCATGCATGGCATTGATGTAGTACCAAAGATTAGATCAAATTAAAAGTCTATAAAAAATAGCCAACATGTAGCACTTTCAATTTTGCAAATTGCATTACTTTTGATCCTCACAACAATCTAGAAAGACAAGTTCTATCATTACTCTCATTTTACAGAGGATGAAACTGAGGCTTAGTGTTTGAGCAACTTGCCTGTGGTCATATAGCTAGTAAACATTGGGTGGGTTTAATTCAGATGTTATAACTCTAAATCCAGTATCCTATCCTCTCTTCCAGAGGTGGCAAACATAAGTCCCAGAACACTCCTGAATGTTGCCCTAACCCTAACCAGATTAAAAATCTAACTGGGAAATATTTAAGAAAATAAATTAAAATGCAATAAGATATAGATAATGTTAATATATGGTTTTCTAAGTCAATGCACAGCTCACAAGTTTCCTTATATATCATGTAATGCCCCACTTCTATTTGGGTTTGATACCACTTCTTTTAAACACATAGCTGGCTCATTGGTGGTGTTGTTTATCCTTTGTTTTCAAAGTATACCAATGACATCTTGGGGTGATATCTTGATTTGTTTGGGAATTGGATTTAAGTGAGGCAGAGTTTCACAAAGCTGTCAACTTCAACTCTCTCTTCCTGAGTTATTTAAGTCCAGTGGCAGGACAAAAGTTAAGACAATTGGTGATGGCCTGGGATGTAGTAGATGACCTTGGCTTCCTCAATGCCTGAACAGGCCTCCACAGCTCGTGTTTCAGCCACTTTCATGGCTTTTGGAATGGATTCTCATATGGTCATTTCACGTAAGAAAGTCTTTAAATGCTTGGGATAGACATCCCCCTAACTCACCAGTGGGTTTGTGGCCTGTCAGTTACCTTCAGCCTGAATAAAGAGATATATCAAGTGGTTAATAAGTGCCTTCAAAAATACTTCATCATGAATTATACTATGAACATTCTTATCAATGGCCATTGAATCATCGTTAATACCAGTGTCATTCTGTTTCTTAGCTAATCATCATTGTGCTTATGTTAGTACATCAATATATGTGATGTTTTATCAGTGTGCATATTCCCTCTGTGAGAAAATATTGTAGGCCATTCATTACTTCTCGTACTGAATATTATTTTTAATTTTTTTCTGTAGATTCTTCACAGAATTTCTCAACATGTGAAAGCCCTTCCTCTAGATCCTTTTATATTTTGAGGATAACATTTAAACATTTGTGTTACTCATTTTTTATTCTTCAGTCTTCCCACATGAACAGACTACCTCCTTTCATAATCATATATTCTCTTATTGATATGCCTTAAGTAATTTATGAGACATAAATCACCATTGGAAATTTGCTGCAGCTTACTTATATCCAATATGTGTTTTTATGTTGCTCTCTGGATCATTTGAAATTTTTATTTCTTGGAATTAGGGCATGCCATAATTCATAACCATAAAATATAAATGGATAACAACTGTGTTGAAAAAATGAGTCTATGCACTAGAGACCATCTTCAGATAATTAAAAACATTGTACAATTTCCCAAATGCAATCCACACACCTATTTCAGTTTTGGGTCCAACTCATTGTCCATCTGCAATGACTTTCCCAAATGTATGTATTAAATTATTAACTCAATGAACTGGCCATTCAATGACATATCATAATCTGGGAAATAAGCATTTCATCCATTTAGTTTTTCCTGTATAAATGGTTAAGCCAATCTCTTTTGAATAACTATGGATCTCATTGAAGGGTCCTTGATGCCTAGAACTTTACACAATGATTATAATATCATCTGAAGGGAAAAGGTACATCTGGAGGAACTCACCTTATATTAGGAATTTGCAGTTGGACATTACAAAAGTTATCACCTATCAAAGAGGTAAACAGCTTATAATCAGAAGGACATTGAATAGTTACCTCTGTGATTGCATTTATCAATGAATCTTGCATAGTCTCAACATATGTATGAGAGACTCCTTGTTGAAGACAGGACATTAAGACTGTATTTTGTTCTACCAAATCAATTTATTTAGGAGTAGAATGGGATGAAGTCCAGGCTAATCAATATGTAATAAGCAATGAGAACTCATATTCTTTGCAACTTTAAGTCACTTATATAACAGAAAATATATGGTCTGCTTTACAATTCTTTGGCAAAAACCTGTGCTCTTTTCTCATATTTTCATCTTGATCAGGATTTAGACCATCCTCATAAAGATTTTAGAATAATGAGAAGGTAAAAAAGTTGGTCAGTAGGTCTTGATGTTATCTTGATTGTTTTCGGGAAATAGTACTATCATCTGTGTTTTTACCCATTCTTTTGGTATTTTCCCCTCCTTGAGATAACTTGTAAAGAGATCATTGAATGTTTTAAAGATCATGTGACCTCTAGAATGGATTTCTTTCTGATATATTTCATCTGTAAATTGTATAGAATATTAAATGTCAGTACAGCATCAAAATGAGATACCATTTATAGCTTTTCTCCCATCATTGAAAACTTAGTTGAAATAAAATACACAAATACCTGATGAATATACCCAGTCTTAGTAGAGAGGACATATGCAAAGAAGAGAAGAGAGTTAAACTTCTTAGAACTGACAAGATCTTGGCTTGATATCAGGAAAAATTCTCAATAATTAGAACTTAAAAAAAATGATGTTATCCCCTTATTAGAAGCTTTCAACTTAAGACATGTCTGGGATACTGTGGAGGAAATTCTTATTTAGGTATGACTTGGATCAAAAAAAGGCCTCAGAAGTCCTTTTCCATTCTAAAATTTTAAGATGACCTCAGCTTACTATAATAATTTTTTGTTCATTTCAGATGAGTCTTTTCAAGACCCAAAAATAGCCATCACTATCAATAGTTTTTTTATATCAAAGCATATATTCTAGTTATAAATATAAATCAAAGCATATAATTGAGTTATTTTGCTCTGACCAAGCTTCCCAAATATTTCTCACTTTCTAAGCAAGACTTCTCCAAATAACCAACCACTTCTACTCTCTTGACTATCTGCTCCAAAGCCAAAATATGAGTACTTGTTCACTTATGGCCTGGTACAGAATTAACAAGTTATAGGATAAATCCTATGTGGCAATAAATCCTTGGATCTGATCTTGGAGAAAATGTCATCTATTGGTCATGCTTAAATATGAAAATAAAATCATTATTCTGAACTAACTCAGGAATTTTAAATCTTGAATCATTAAAATTAAGATAATATTCATATAGTGTATAGATGCCAATTATCTACAAAGCTTTATGGTTTTATAAGAAAATATTTTCATCTTTTGGTTAGACATAAAAAATCTTTATACATAATCAAAGATTGTGACTGTTATCACCGAAAATCATTTATAAACCATCTTCTTCTGGTGCTATGGTAGGCACTTTATAGGGTGAAAATAAAGAGATATAGCAGCCCATTAATAAATGCCTTAATAAATATTTCATCATAAATTAGACTATGAACATGTTTGTCATTGACCATTCAGTGTCAAAATGACTTTACAGTTTCAATTACTTAATTAAGGAAAGTGCAGTTTTTTAGCTTTATTATGTGAGCCATTAGCCAAATACTCATCTTGCTCTTCACTGGGGCACAAATCTTGCACAAATTCCTATTGACTTCAAAAGAAGTGTTGGGGGAGGAGGGAGTAACAACACAAAATAAGCATATAGTAGTTATTTAAGGCTATCCATTTGAAATAAAGTTTACCCTATACTTCAACATTTATCTGTCACATAAAAGGGAGTATGTTGTTATTTGATATTTAAAAGATAAAAAGACATCATAGTTCATATTTCCATAATTTTTTAAAAGTATGTAATATTTATGATATTTAAAAGATTCGATACATTCATCATAGTTTATATTTCCATAAAACTTCCTAACCAAGATGATTTCAGTTGCTGTTTCATACCATAAAACCTCTGACATGTTATGATGTCAATCAATGATAACTGTCATTTTGCTGGTGGTAGCTTCTTCTTTATACATCTCAGAAAGCATTATAGTGGTAATGCTTTATCCATCACAGGAATCAGCAGTTTTCATATCATTGGGTGTGAGGGTGGTGACAGACTTGAGTAAGAGAAAGCAAACTGTAATTTAGTCAGAAATAATGTAAATAAACATTTCATTTGGAAAAGAAATACAAGCAACCAGAATGAGAAGCTTTTGCTAACCCATGAGAAAAAGTGTATCTGGAGCCAAATTTTGAAGCAGTGGATGTACTTGAATTCTTGATTGTAGTTCTAACATAGAAAAAAATGTTCTGTTTGAAGTTGCATAAGCATAGAATTTAAATTATTAAAAACTTATTTTATAAAGTACCTAATTGTTCTCTCCCCACATCTATTAAAATGACATTTCCCAGTATTATTTTCTTATATTCAAACAACCTTTAACAGGAAAAAGTACCAAATTTGAGATCCTGCCCAATTTAAGTCTCATTTCATAGTCCCAATCCAGTTTTTATACCACAAAAGCTGCCATCAGAATTTGCTTCTAACCTACCATTCTCTCCACTCTAAAGAGTTCCTAGAGGAGGTCTCCAGGTTTTAAGAATGTTCTATCACTCCCAAGGCAATCTGTTTAGTAGTTAAATTAGGGTTACTCACATTCTACTCTTCGACTAGAGGGATAAAAACCCTTGAATTAATCTGGTCTCCCTCTTCTCCCAATATTGAGTATAAATTTCTCTATTTTTTCCCCTCTATGCTCTTTTCACTTCCTGGCATGCCTGAAGTTGTTAGATTTGCCTTTCCAGCTCATTCCTGGCATTACTGAAGCTGTCATACTGTCCTAATGTTCTGAATTTCCTGCAATTTATGGACTCAGCTTGCATTTTCTTTCTCCTCCTTTGTGCCCTCCTGTTTCTCCAATATTCTTCAAATCACCTACCCGCTGTTCTGCTTGCTATTCTCATAGAATTGCATTTCAATTTTGCTTTCTCATTGCTGAGTATTCTCTTCTATGCTCTTTCTTTTATCTGTGCTTTTTAACCATCTACCCCAACCCCAAATGAATATTCTCACTGTTTAGGATCTTCTTGTGGTATGAAAATGCTGAATTATAACTTTAGGTGCAGTCACAATCTATACTGATCAAACTTTATTGACTAACTCAGAAATTACCCTAACAAACATAATTTTGAATCAAAGAACCCTTGAGTGGAAAGGGAATTTAGAGGGCAAGTAGTCCATTCTTCTACACAGTTTAGAAATGCCTTGTGTTATCCCTGATGCATGATCGTCTATCTTCTGCTTGAATTCTTCTTGTGATAGAAAATTGCTATTACCTCATGAGATTGTCACTTCCATTGCTAGGTAGCTGTTAGAAAGGTAGAAAGTCCTTATTCATATTATTTATATTATATTCATATTCATATAGTCCCATTGCTAGGTAGAAAGTCCTTATTCATATTCTGCCAAAAATTTAATTCTTAAAAAAAAAATGAAAAAACAACAACAAAACTTCAGTTCACTGGTCCTAAATCTGCCCTTTGGAGCAAAAGTAGGGTCTCTTCCTGTTCCATATGTAAAATAACTATTACAATAATTATATTTAAATTTAACTATCCTTACTATGCACAAGGGAATGACACTATGTGCAAATCACAATGCTACATTTGGGGGACAGGGCAGAATGTAGAGATACAAATGAATAAAAACAAAACTTGCCCCTCACTTCACAGGTCTTAAAAACTTAGCATATTGGGGTGGCTAATTGGTGCAGTGAATAGAGCACCAGTCCTGGAATCAGGAGGACCTGAGTTCAAATGGGGCCTCAGACACTTGACACACTTACTAGCTGTGTGACCTTGGGCAAGTCACTTAACCCCAATTGCCCTGCACTTCCCCCCTCCAAAAAGCAAACAAACAAACAAACAAAAAATTAGTATATCCAATTTAATCCAATAAACATTAACTAAGTGACTATTATGTACCAGACACTATCCTAAGTGCTAGGGATACAATGAATAAAAAGAAATACAGTCCTTGCCCTCACAGAGCTTAGAATTTAAAGGGTTTAGACAAAACACAAGGAGAGGTGGAAGAGTGTGTGTGTGTGTGTGTGTGTGTGTGTGTGTGTGTGTGTGTGTGTGGTGGGATGGGGCAGGGTGGGGAGAGAAACTGGATGTTCTTGTTTTGTGGAATTGAAACCAGGCAGGGCAGCAGAGGCAAAGTTTCTGCCCTCTATAAAGGAAGGCATTGGGAGGAATTTGCTACTTTACCTTCAAGCATTCAAAGGGGAAAGCAGGCTGAGGGAGGTAGAGTCCATTAAGGCTGGATTTATCAGCAAGGCTCTGAGATTGGAAGTGATGAGTTTATCCTGGGAGGGGCATCCTGTTCCCTGGAGTTGAAACTTGGTAGGGCAACAGATGCAAAATAGGTCTATAGTAGAATGTAACAACACAGAACAAAATTTTGAGTAACTTCCAATTTACAATCAAATATCAGCTAAACTTTTGAAGTAAGCCTTTTCTGTTTCACATTATTCCCTTTCACACATATTGAGTTACATCCAAAGAGCAATAATCAGTGTTCTAGGAACATGTCCTGTACCTTTTCACTTTCATAATTTTGTTTATGCCATCCCTGCTTTCTTCCTAAAATGCTCTCAACATATGCAGCCTTCAAGGCCCAGTTTAAATCTCAATTCTCCTATGAAGCTTTCTATGATCTTTCCTTAATTTCTCATGTCTTTTATAAATATTTATGTATATATGTATACATGCATGTCTGTATGTATATACACATATATATACAGATATGTGGATGGATGCATATGTATATATTATTTATTCACTTATTTTTAACATTCTTTTCTTTTAAAATTTTGAATTCCAAATTCTCTATCTCCATCCCACCCTCTCCTACTCTCACTAGGAAGGCAAGTAATATGATAGCAATTATATGTATGAAATTGTGCAAAACTTATTCAACCATATTTTTTTCCCAAGGATAATCTATGTACTTTATTTTTTCTTTATTAATTTGTTTGTTTACTTTGAGTTTACAAGATTTAGTTCCTGGGTTCTTTGAGCTTCAAATTTTGCCTCCGTCCCTCCTCTTCCCCTCCCCCATGGCAGCAAACAATCAGGTATAGGATCTGCAGATACTTTCACATTAGACATTGGTCGGGTTGAAAAGAAGGATTGTAACAGATGGAATGAACAATGGGAAAGAGGAAACCTAACTAAGCAAGAAAGGGAAAGAGAGCAGGTAATTTGTTTCAATCTGCATTCAAACTCTGTTCTTTCTTGTTCTTTCTCTGAATATAGACATCTCTCTCCATCATGAGTCTTTTGGAGTTTACTTGTAGCCCTGCATTTCTGAGAAGAGTCCAGTCTATCAAAGTTGATCATCACACACAAGTTATATCTGTAATGGCGTATGAATTTTTCCTGGTTCTGCTCTTCTCACTCAGCATTGGTTCATATAAGCCTCTCCAGAGAGATATGAAGTCCATCTGCTCTTCGTTTCTTGTGGCACAATAGTGTTCCCTTACACTCATATACCATAACTTGTTTAGCCATTCCCCAATTGATGGGCATCCCCTTAATTTCCAATTCTTTGCCACCACAAAAAGAGCTGCTATAAGTATTTTTGTACATTTGGGTCTTCCTCCCACTTTTGTGATCTCTTTGGGATACAACCCTAGAAGTGGTATTGCTAGGTCAAAGAATATGAAATTACTTATAGCTTTTTGGGTATAGTTCCAGATTGCTCTCCAGAATGGTTGCATCAGTTCACAACTCCACCAGCAATGTATTAATGTTCCAATTTTCCCACATCCTCTCTAGCATTTATCATTTTGCTGTTTTGTCATCTTAGCCAATCTGACTGGTGCAATGTGGTACCTCAGAATTGTTTTAATTTGCATTTCTCTAATCAATAATGATTTAGAGCATTTTTTCATATGCTTATAGATATCTTTAGTTTCTTCCTCTGAGAACTGTTCATATCCTTTGACTATTTATCAATTGTGGAATGACTTGTATTCTTATAGATTTGACTCAATTCTCTGTATATTTTAGAAATGAGGCCTTTATCAGAGACATTGTTTGTAAAAATTCTTTCCTAATTTTCTACTTCCTTCTTGCTCTTGGTTACATTGGCTTTGTTTGTACAGAAATTTTTTAGTTACATGTAATCAAAGTTATCCATTTTGCATTTTATAATGCTCTCTAATTCTTGTTTAGTCATGAAATCTTCCCCTCTCTGTAAATCTGACAGGTAAACTATTCCTTGCTTTTCTAGATTGCTTACAGTATCATCCTTTATACCTAGATCAACCATATCTATTAAAAAAAACAGGAAAAATAAACTAAAAAATAGTATACATCAATTTGTACTCAAAGACCATCAATTTTCTCTCTGGAGGTAGATGGTATTTTTCCATCATGAGTCCTTTGGAATTTTCTTGGATGATTGTTTTGATTGAAGTATCCAAGTCTTTTACAGTTGATCATCTTTACAACATTCTTGTTACTGTGCACAATGATCTTCCAGTTCTGCTCACTTCACTTTACATCAGTTCATATATATTTTGCTTTTTTTTCCCCTGAAATCATGCCCTTCATCAAGTCTTATACTCCAATAGTACTCTATTACAATCATGCCACAACTTATTCTGCCATTCCCAAATTGATGAACATACTCTCAATTTCCAATTCTTTGCCACAACAAAAAGAGCTGCTATTAATATTTTTATGCATGTAGATTACTTTCTTTTTTTGTTGTTTTCTTGTTGTTGTTGTTTTGTCTTTCAATCTTTTTGGGATACAGACATAGTAGTGGTATTACTGGGTCAAAGAGTTTGTACATTTTATAGACCCTTATGTGTAGTTCCAAATTGTTGTCCAGAATGATTGGACCCATTTACTATTCCACCAATAATTCATTTGTGTACCTATTTTTCCCTCACTGCCTTCAGTATTTTTCATTTCTGACAGTTGTGAGTGGTACCTCAGAGTTGTTTTAATTTTCATTTCTGTAATGAATAGTGATTTAGAGAAGATTACTGTAGATGGCTTTGATTTCTTCTTCTGAAAACTATTCATATGCTTTGACCATGCATTAATTGGTGAATGGTTCTTGTTTTTATAAATATGGCTCAGTTTTGTACTAAGTATATATTTTAAAAAAGAGCTTTCTCAGAAAAACCTGTAAATTTTTTTATCATTCCATTGTGTATGCTACCATTTAGCAAAATATAATTTCCCTGATTATCCTTCTTAACTGAAACTATTTTTGCTTTGCTTTGTCTGAGATTATAATTGCTGTCCCTGTCTTTTTTTTTTACTTTAGCTGAAGAATATTAGATTCTACTCCAACCCTTTAGTGTAACTCTGTGTGTGTCTTTCTATTTCAAGAATGTTTCTTCTAAACAACATATTGTTGGATTATGGTTTCTGATCCATTCTGCTATCTGCTTCCATTTTATGGGTAAGTTCATCCCATTCATATTCACAGTTATGATTACTAATGGTATTTTTCTCTATCTCATTTTCTTCTGTTTCTTCCTCTCTCTATCTTTTTATCCTGTCCCTCTTCAAAAGTCTATTTTTCTTTTAACCACTGCCTTCCTTAACTTCTACTCCCTTTTATCATCCCTTTCCCCTTCCCCTCCTATTTCCCTATTAGGTAATTTAAAATCTTATATACAAATGATAGTATATACACACACATTCATATATACTTCTCTTTTTGAACCAATTCCAGTGAGAGTGAGGTTCAAGCATTACCTGCCTCCTTATTTTCCCTTCCATTATAAATGCTCTTCCTTGTGTACCTCTTTTATGTGAGAAAAATTTCTCCATTCTACTTCTCCCATCTTGATCCCTCTTTCTCACCCCTTCATTTTTTTTCTTTTTCCTTTTTTTTTTTTGTTTTGGAGGGTTAAGTAACTTGCCCAAGGCCACACGGCTAGGTTTTTATTTGTGTGTGCATTAAGTGTCTGAGGCCAGATCTGAACTCAGGTCCTTCTGACTCCAGGGCCGATGCTCTATCCACTGCGCCACCTAGCTGCCCCTCACCCCTTCATTTTTTTGAGATCATTCCAACATAATTAATTCACACACATGCCCTCTGTCTATGTAAATTCCTTTTAATTGGCCTAATGATGATAAAGTTCTTAAGAGGTAACATGTATCATCGTCCCATATAGGAATGTAAACAGTTTAATCTTATTAAAACCTTATCATTTCTCTTTCATGTTTATCTTTTTATGCTTCTCTTGGGTCTTCTGTTTAAATGTAAAATTTTTTATTCAAGTCTGGGTTTTTTTTTTTCATCAGGAATACTTGAAAGTCCTCTATTTCTTTAAATATCCGTTTTTCCTCCAAAAGATTATATTCAGTTTTACTGGATAGGTTATTCTTGGTTGTAATTTTAGTTCCTTTGCCTTCTGGAATATCATATTCCAAGACTTCCATGCCTTTAAAATGGAAGCCACTAAATCTTAGGTGATCCTGACTGTGCTTATATTTGAATTATTTCTTTCTAGCTGCTTGAAGTATTTTCTTTTTGAACTAGGAGCCCTGGAATTTGGCTATAATATTCCTGGGAGTGTTCTCTTTTAGGAAGTGATTGGTGGATTCTTTCGATTTATATTGCATTTAACATATTAAGGCAGTTTTTCTTGATAATTTCTTGAAATATGATAACTAGGCTCTTTGATCATGGCTTTCAGTTGATCCAATAATTCTTAAATTATCTCTCCTTGATCTATTTTTCAGGTCAATTGTTTTTCTGAGGAATTTAACATTTTCTTCTATTTTCCATTCTTTTTACTTTATTTTATTATTAGCTTCTATTTGCCCATTTCTACTTTTTAAAGAATCATGTTCTTTGGTGAGACTTTGTATCTCTTTTTTCACTTAGCCAATTCTGCTTTTTAAGGAGTTCTTTTCTTCAGTGAATTTTTATGCTTCTTTTACCATTTGGCCAGTTCTGTTTTTTAGGGTGTTATTTTCTTCAGTATTTTTTGTGCCATATTTTCCAAGGTGCTAATTATCTTTTCATAAATTTCTTGCATCATTCTATTTTCTTTTCCCATTTTTTCCTCTACCACTTTAATATATTTAACTTTTCTAGGATTTTTTTTTCTGGGCTTGGGCCCAATTAGCATTTTTCTTTTAGGCTTTTTTTGTATTTGTTTTTACATTGTTTTCTTCTTATGAGTTTATATCTTGGTCTTCCCTGCCACTATAATAGCTTCTTTATTTCAAATTCTTTTTCTTTTGGTGTTAATTTTCCTGGTCTGTTTTTTTCTTTGAACTTTATGTTAAAGTTGGTCTCTGCTCCCCTTGGGGTAGGGAGACAGTGTCCCAAACTTCAAGCTTTTATATGCTACCTTTTTCAGAACTAGTTCTGGGAGTTTGTGAATTATTGGTGCATCTAAAATACAGTGATGTTGGGAGAGGTATGGTCAATGCTTTACTGGTCTGAGCTCTGATTTTTACCCCGGAAGGGCACCTGGCCCTACAGCTACACCAGTAGCACTCATCTTTGCTTTGAAACTGTGACTAGTGCCCCTGCTCCCTTGAAAGAGACCACCAGCTCTCTTCTCCTGCACCCCTTTAACTATGACCTAGCACTACATATGGGCAATAGAGTTCCAGTCAACACCAACTATACCCAATGCCAGTCAGGTAATCCCTTTATGACCAATTCTTTGATCCTCTTAATATCTCTGGGATTAGAGCTCCCAAAGCTGCTGTTATTATTGTAGCCACTATTGCCACCACCATGAGTATGAGCTCTGGACAGTTCTCCATCTCAGTGTCAGTATTCTCCTTGCCAAAATTTTAACTTTTCTAAGGCCAGAAGAATGTCTCATCCCAACCTTTTCTTGGCTCTACCACTCTAAAATTTGAATTGAGGTGTTATTTTAAAGTTTTTTAGAGGGGAATATTGGGGGAAGTTAGTTGGGTGACTGCCTCTAATCCTTTCAACTTTTGAAAAATTTTATTTACATTTCTTTTGTATCTCTATCATGCTGTTCTCTGTTTCCATGTCACAAAATATTTGACAATAACCACATTCTAAAAACCTTCTCTAGGTAATATAACCCCTATGCAAATATTCTTCATAATCCATAGTTTCAAATTCTTTTACTATCCTAGTTGCTTTCCTCTGGATCTTCTACAATGTCTCTTTAATGACTGCCAGATAGACCCCTGATATCATCTGACCAATGCCGACTGCAGTGAGACCACCTTTATTTTTTGATACCATCTTTCTAATAATGCAATCTAAGATTAAAGTAATTTGAGAAGGGTGTGGTCAAGTCACAAATTCATATTAAAACTTCAGTCTACTAATATATAACCTTTCCACATCATCAACAAGATAAGTGTTAAAGGTACTTTATTTATGGGACAGAGATTGAATGACTAGATGCCATAAACCGGACTTCAGTTTCCACCATTGTCTAATCAGTATCTTCTTTAAAGCTTCACTTTTAAATGCTTTTGAAAAGAAGGAGAATGTAATGGTGATTTACAATCTTTCTAGTCATCTTTCCCTATTCTATTTGTCATAAATCCCTATTTGCCAACTAATTATTTCTAGCACCTAGAAAATGTGGCTGCTACCTTATATTGATGGAAACCAAGACTATCTGTGGGCTGCTCTGCCACTTGATGACCTGTCAGCTTGTATTACTGTATTTTCTATCCAGTCTTACTAACTTTTGCCGTAGTTGCAACAGCTCTTAATGAAGGAAGCTTCCAAACAAAAATATTGACACCTGCTTTGGAGGAGACTGACTTCAACTATGAAGTGATGGCATTGACAACAACTTGTTTGAGTGTAACAGGAGAGATAAACAAACAAATACAGAGAGGGAGAGAGAGAGAGAGAGAGAGAGAGAGAGAGAGAGAGAGAGAGAGAGAGAGAGAGAGAGACATCTAAACATACATTTTTAATGCCTTCTTACAAGTAGAATGCAGGCTCTAGAAATCATTCTGGATAAAACTGGGAATATATGTGTAGATTTCACCTTGGATGTTTCACCTTTTTCTAATTATAGAACAGCGAGGTCACCTATCAACTAGATTTCATTTCTCCAATGTACTAATATTTGAAGCTCTAAAAGGGATGCTTCTGCAACCCTTGAAATTTCTCCTTGTATATCATAATACTCAATGTAGGAACTTTTAAGATATGTATAAGCACAGTTAGGATTAATATTGCTGAAGAAGGTAGCCCACATGAAATAATCTTCATTACTAGTCTATGCTAAATAGTTAACACTATACATTCACCTGCCTTTGGGCATACTTTGCCCTATAAATAACAATGCATTATTAATAGAGATGTCTTAACATGGATATTGTAGCATTTAGTAAAGATATATCTTTTCCTTTTGGCATATGTCCCCTTAAGGATCCACTAAAAGTCAAGCTTAATACTAATAGAGAAGCTGATGTTTGACTGTTGACTCAGGCAATACAAGCTTTCTGCATGTGACAAACCAATCTCTCATAAGTGCCTATGGCTTCCAAAATTCCCTAAGTCAAACAATTAAAATTTCCTTTACTTTTTGCTGTTTTAATATTTCTGGGCTGGTTCTTGTAATCTTCTTGAGAAATCCTACCACACAGTAGTATTTCCAGATGTGAGACAGGTGATCCTGTAGGCGTCTGCCATTAACTCACTCTTCTTGATCTTTTAAGATTTGATTGTTACCATCTCTGACAATTCCTCACAAAGATTGACATGTCTATAAGCATATGCATTAGAGTAGGGAACTGGAGTCTCAATGGCCAGGAAGATTCCAGAAGAGTGAGCCTGGCAAATTTGTCTTTGAAGAGTAGATTATAGTAGCAAGAAAGGTTGGAAAGTATTGTGGATCCAGAAATCCTAGAAAATGATGAGCAGTTGTGGAATCATGGGTTATTAAGTTAGGAGGCAACACTGGGAAAGTTTGTTTGTTTGCTTTCTCCACAAGCTTTCTTTTAAAGTGTTAAAGAAAATACTACATGTTGACTAAATTTGGTTGTGGAATTCACACTTCTTGGACAAAACTAAGATAAAAAATTCACATTTTCCCTGTCATCAATTTCTTTTTGCTTAATTTTAATCAACCAAATATTTATCCTTCTTTATAGAAATAGTCCATACTGTAAATACTTTCATGACCAAACACAATATTAATTTAAAACCCTTGTCTTTCTTTGAATCCCTAAGTGCTTAGCACTGTGCCTGGCACATCATAAGCACCTAATAAATGTTTAACTGATTAACTGACTGATTAAATGGCCAAAGTACTTCTCAAGGAAGTTCAGAGGCACCAAAGAAATTTAGGAACTAGTAATACCAAAAACTGACAATCAGTATGAGTAAGAAAAATAATAAATTACCATTATATCCATACATTTCTATGACACTCTACACTAGACAGAGAGAATATATGTATATGTATAAAGATATATACATATATACATACCTATATACACATACATACATACTTATACACACATATGAAAAATTCACTATGATAAGGAAGCAGAAAAAAACAATAGCAGAGATGTCTCAGCAAAGGTCACCTAGTAAGTACATGAGCCAGTGGCAGAGGGGGACAGAATCCTCAATCTTATTTCCCAGTTGCTCTTCCTTTTGAACAACAATCTCATTTACATAGTGTAAGCAAAATGAACCATATGCCAATAGATATTATAAGTACTTATAATTTTATTGTGGACACTAAATCATGTTTTAATATTTCTCTTTGGTTTTAAGCCAAATATAAATGTTAGTTATTCTCCTTATAAAGTCACCAAAGGTATGCTAGATAACTGTAGATATTGCCTTTGATTGAAATGTGTATGAACTCTAGAAAGTCAGTAATCTCATATTTCCAAACTTTCCTTTTCAATAACTATTTAAATAGTTGAACTCTGATACTGGGTGAACTCTGGAATAATTTTGAGCTTTGAATGCTGAGCAATGTAACCTTGAGTCTCTTGTAAATTGGGGAAAATCTTTTAAGCAGCTAAAAACAAAGCTCTTGACTTTACAAATATAACATTTGTTTGACTCCTAGACTTAATTGTGAACTCTGCTTTTTTTCCTTGACTGGTTTTCCATTTTAATCCTAAATTAACCTTTTGTTTGGTTTCAGTTGAAAACTGAGTTTCATGAATTAAAAGATGAAGTTGATTTCCTTATAAAGTCCAGAAATTCCATAAGATCTTTTTTTGACTAAAAAGAAAAATATTTCAAAAACCTTAAGAACTCTTTATTATAATTATCCTAAATAGTAGTCAGACATAACAAACAAGTCTATGCTTTTGTATGTAGTTTCCCTTCAGAAGAAAAGCACTTGTCTTTCAGTGTATGTGTGCATGTGTCTATGTATGCAGTCAAGTCACAAGTTGAAATGTCTATCCTACATCTCTGCCTTTAGTATTATTCCATCAACCTTGGCATTTTTTTTGTTGTTGTTCTGGTGAAGCACTCGTGTAGGGATTCTATAATAATAGGTTAAAGAAAGAGGTATGAGTTAAGCAAAAATGTAAATAATTTGGTGATGTGAATATTTCTACCTGGAGCCTACATGTTCTTAAATGGGGCAATGTCCTCAAATGTTCCAGTGTTTTTATGGCCCTAATACTAATGTACTAATAATTGGATTTTTCAATTCTTTGAAAATTTTGAAAGCTGAAATTAAGCCAGTCATTTTAATTCACTAGCCAAAATATTTTCTTGTGAAATGTGGTCATGAACTGATTTGGAATCCTAAAATAGGAAAGTTGTTGTAAATTTGAAATGATGATGATTCCTAAGGAAACAAAATAAGTCTAGAATTTAAGTTCAAGGTTAACACTGATGAGTCTGACAATGCTTGAAATAGTTGATTTAACTATTAACTCTTACGCATTTGTATTTATTCCCAGGGGAACTTATTCTGAAATTCTTGCTTTATCACTATCAGGGTCAGTCTTCTGAATAAGCAGAGTCCTTAATATAATTTGAGGATGATCAATCAGATCTCTTCCTATTGACGTAAACAGGAGCACCTAAAATTCCACCATTAGAACACTTACTCCATTGACCTCTGAAATATTTTGTGTCATCAAAGGCTTCTATCAAAATGCATTTGTCCCAGTAAAGGGCAAGCCTTAAGCTTTGTAATCAGCTAATTTTAGAAGAAGCAGGAAAAACAGAAGGTAGAAGAGAAGTAGGGGAAAGGGTCCTCAAAGACAAACTATGTACTTCACAATTTTGCCTAAGGCTGCCTTCAAGCAATAGCTATTATAAAGACCATGCAGTTTATATTCTTTGGGACTGGAATTCAAAAGCAAATTAGCCTTTTGGCAGACTCAGTCAGAAATTTTCACAAGTTACTTTCAGCATCTGGGAGAGGCAAAAAAACATAATGTATGGAAAGTTGGCCTTAGAGTCAAGAAGTCTTGAGTTCAAGCCTCATTTTGGCAACATGCAGGTTTTTCAATCCAGAATAAGTCCTAGGCAAATTTCTACTGATCTTTGGTGGCAGAAAATGTTTATAACTGGGAGTTCCTTATACAAATTGGATTCTCCCTTTCTCCCATCATCACCACCATCACCATCACCACCACCCCAAAAACAACAAAGTCCAAGCCAATCCCAAACAGCCTTTTATCTTTTTAGCCCAGATTCTAGACCTCAGCACATTAAAATCTGAACATTACTTCTTATATATTCTGAGGCAAGAATTTCCTATTGCTTTTTTCTGGTCTTGAAGAAGCCATATCTCTAGGGGAAGATGGTACTGTCAATTCATTAGTTATAGGTGTGCTAGTTATAAATAGTACTCTAAAATATGATGCTATAATAGATTGATGGCTTCAAATAAGGGAAATGAAATAGAAGAATATATCAATACAATTCAGCAAACATTTATTAAGTATTTGGTACTAGGTGGTGATGTTAAAAAAATGAATAAGAACACAGTGCATATGCTCAAGTGTACAAACTTAAAAAGGCATAAGACAAATACAGAGACCACTGTGATGCTAAGTGTTAATTTAAGTTGATAGAAGAGGTTTATGATAGTAATGAAGGAGGAATCACATACTTGGAAGGCTTAGGCAAAGACTTATAGAGGATCTGTTACCTGAAATAAATCTTAAAGGGCAAGGAGGATTTCAATAAATAAAGGCATATGGAGGGAGGCAATTCCAAGCATGGGAATTAATATTCACAAAGGCTTGGAGATGGGAAAAAGCAAAAAAATACTAAGTAGTTTGGTTTAGCATACTGTAATACTGGAAAAGTATGTTGGAGCTAGGTAATAAAAAGCCTTGAATTTTAAGAAAAAAGCCTTGAATCTTGTAGACAATGGGGAGTCACTAAAAGTTTTTTTTTTTTTTTAATGGGGGTGTGGTTGATAGGATTGGATATCATTTATAAAATCAGACAATTAAAATTGATGATCTTTAACTTCCCTTTCCACTCTAAATCTATAATCCTGTGACATATGACTAGAATATGTTTGATCCAATGATCTATGATGAAGACATAAAACTGACTGACTTTATTTGAAGTTCTTATTCCACAGTGGGATTTTATTTATTTTTGACCCATCTCCATTTTAACTCTTATAATCAAAATCCTCAATAATTCCAGTTTCCTATAAATTCCTGAGATAGTTTCATTATAATCTCAGCTTTCTTCTTACTTGGCAAGTAAAACTGGTTCCAGAGCAAATTGTGTTCCTTCATAGCCTAAAAAAAATAAAAAAAACTCATTGACAACTTTCATTTTTACATCCTTCCCTATTCTCATAAAGCCCTCTCTTATAAAAGATTTTTTTAAGAAAAATAAATTTTAAAAGGAATGGGAAAAGAATTAGTAAAACTATCAACATATTTTTAAAAATCTAATATTTATAAGTGAATTTTTACTCCTGTGTACACCAACATCTACAAAATAGTGGGGAGAGGTATTTTTCCATTATCTCTTCTTTTGGGACTAATGTTGTAAATAATTGCACAACATTTAGTCCCAAAGATTTGTGGTTATTTTCTTTTCTACTTATGTTGTTATAGTCATGGTTTTCCTTGCTCTGCTTACTTCACTTTGCATCAGTCTTTTCATACTTCATCCTGTGTATTGTTTCTCACATGCCAGTAATATTCCATTGCATTTATGTACCACAATTTGTTTAGACATTCCCTAGTCAATGGGGAGTGACTTTGTTTCCATTTCTTTGCTGACATAAAAAGTGTTGTTATAAATATTTTGATATATATCAGGGGTTCTTAAACTTTTTGTCTGTGTTACAGACCCCTTTGGCAGTCTGAGAAAATGTTTGATCCCTTCTCAGAAGACTGTTTTAATTGCATAAAATAAAATATATAGAATTACAAGGAATCCAAAGATTAGTAAAATAATGATGATGATGATGATGATGATGGTGAAGAAGAAGAAGATGAAGTATTTTCCTGTTCAAACTGCCTGAGTTTATCCATGGACACCAGGTTAAGAACCCCTGGTGTGGTTGAAACCTTTCATCAGTGATCCCCTTGGGATACATGCTTAGCAGTGGGATCTCTGCTCCTATTTCACCTTTCTGACCACCATGCTTCTTCCTCTACCTTCAGAAGCTGAATGTTGCCATAGTGATCCAAGGCCCATACTTAAAACACCCTTTTGAGAGCTTCCCTCACTATTCCTCCCTCTTCTACTCTTTCCCCAAAGGAGGATAATTCCTAGGAAGAAAGATATTTAGTAAACCAATGGTATTAAGCATGGATTAAGTTAGTGAGAAACTTCTTTTAGGAATATTTTTAACTTTAAGGTCAGTTGCCTGGAGGTGCCAATCTTTTAAGGCAAATGAGAAAATATTTGTAAACAGCTTTGTAAATCCCCAAATGATATATAAATGTAAATTATTGTCAATACTAGTCAAATAAGTGACTCTCTAATTGTTTAAATCTAGACATTTAGGGAAGACATTTTGTCCAAGGAAATTTTCTAGTACCTCCTAAAATATTCTACTTCTTTCCTCATTTTCCCATTTAATCTATTTGTATAAGGCCAATATTGTTTATGAGGAGAGATTTCTGGAATTTATGTAAGGTCTTTTTTGTTTGTTTGTTTGTTTGTTTTTTCCCTAAGGAGGTCTGAAGGTTCTCAGAAGAGCTATAAGATGTGACTCAGTAATTCTACATTTCTTTCATTTTGTTTAGCATGTAGACCCTATATTAAAGATAATGTTCTTCTGCCAAATTCATTAGATTTTCTTTCTCTTTTTATAAAAGATTTTTACCTAAAGTTTTGAGTTCCAAATTCTATCCCTTCCCCACTCCCTGCCCTTCCCCCTCTCTGAAATGGTAAGCAATCAGATGTAGGTTATACATGTGCAATTATGTAAAACATTTCCATATTAGTCATTTTGTATAAAAAGAATCAAATGAAAGAAAGTGAAAATAGCATGCTTCAGTCTATTTTTTAAAAAAATATCGATTTTTTTTCTGGAGGCAGATAGTATGCTTCATTATTAGTCCTCTGGGATTGTCTTGTATCATTGTTTTGGTGAGAATACCTAAGTCATTCGCAGTTCTTCATCTTACAATATTGCTTTTACGATGTAGAATGTTCTCCTGGTTCTATTCACTTCACTTTTTATCAATTCAAGTATGTCTTTCCAGGCTTTCCTGAAATCATCCTGCTTCTCATCCTATTATAGCACAATAATATTCCATCTCAATGATATACCATGACTTGTTCAGCTATTTCCCAATTGAAGGCATACCTTATACTTCCAATTCTTAGTCACCACAAAAAGAGCTACTATAAATATTTTTGTACAATTCTTCTCCCTTTTTACAGATGTCTTTGGGATATAGACCTAGCAGTGGTATAGCTAGATCAAAGCACAAATGGTTTTATAGCACTTTGGGTACTGTTCCAAATTGCTCTTCAGAATGATTGGATTAGTCACAATTCCACTTACAATGCATTAGTGTGTTTTCGATTGGGTTTTCTTAGTATAATATAACAAAACCTGTAAATTATCATCTGCCTGGAATCAGCATTTGCTGAAATGCAGCTGTAGTTTAATTTGAAATCTCCAGTTATTTATTTCAACCTCTAATAAAATGAGTTTTGAACCTGGGTTTGCAGAAGAGCATCTACTGCTTCCACAAGTGAAGAATCATTTCCAAGTCACTTTTAGTGGTTCAAATGTCCATGCTGATGTTATAAGAACTATCATTAGAACTTTATGTTATTGATCACTTGGTATTTGGTTTTTAGGGTTTATGGGGGTGGGCTCAATTGAACTAGAAGCACTGTTGAAAAGTGTATGTGTGCCAATCAGAGATGCTATTGGAAATCCTCAAAGGAGTGAAAAACAATTAAATAATTTTGATGTTTTGGAGAAATGGACCTTTCACTTGAAAGCCAATACAGTACAAGAAAATAAAATAGAACTGAAGTCAATTGACCTGAGTTCAAATCCCAGCTTCATTTTATTCTACTTAAGTGATCCTGGACAAACTGCTTTTTATCTGGAGGAAATTGTCTCGTATATAAAATTATAGGGTTGGATCAGATACTTATTAAGGTCTCTTCCTATTTTAAAGTGATATTGTACAAAGAAACCAAGTAAGTTACTTAATCTTTCAGAGACTGTTTTCCTCATCTATAAAATGGAGATAATACTTATTCCAAAAGAAATGTATTGTGCATTATAAAGGGGGAGATGAACAATTCTCAGAGGACTCCCATGGAGTCCTTGAAATTATTTCAGAAGGTATGCAAATCAAAACTATTTTCTTAACAATTCCAAGTGGCGCTTTGCTATAAAAATCTTTCTTTCTTTTCCAACTACATGTCTATGTGAGGTCAGATTTTCCTCATAGCCTTCAACAGAAACTATATATTATAACAGATTGATTAGTAAAGCCTATATGAAAATCCCATGGACTCCTGTTAAGCCAGATATTAAAGAAATTTGCAAAAATATATAAGACAATGACACTTTTTTCATTAATATAGTTTTAAAATATTTATTTATTTTTAGTTTTCAACATTCATTTCCACAAGATTTTGTGTTACAATTTTTCTCCCTATCTTTACTCTACTCCCCACCCCAAAATAGCAAGCCTACTTGGCTTGGGAATACCCCTTCCCCCAATCTTCTCTCTTATTCTCTCCCATTTCCCCCTAACTTTCTAGTAGGGCAAGATGGATTTCTTTACCCCAGTGCCTGCATATCTTATTTCCCAGTTGTATGTACAAAAAACCCAATTTTTTAAACATTTATTTTTAAAACTTTGAGTTCCAGATTTTTTGTCTTCTTGCCTTCTTCCTTCCTTACCCACCCCCACTGGGAAGAGAAGCAAGTAAATATAGGTTGTACATGTATAGTTACCCAAATCATTTCCATAGTAGTTATATTGTGAAAGACTATATTTCGCTCCATCCTATCCACTTATTTTCTCCTTTGACCCTATCCCTTTCCAAAAATGTTTGCTTCTAATTACCCGCTTCCCCAATCTGCCCTCCTTTCTATCATCCCCCCTCTTATCCTCTACCCACATATTTTTGTGTAGGGTAAGATACTCAATTGAGTGTGTACGTTATTCTCTCCTTAAGCCAAATTCAATGAGAATAACATTGTCCCATTGCCTTTCATCTTCCTGCTCTTCCCATCCATATTAACAATTTTCTCTTGCCTCTTTTATATGAGATAATTTACCTTAATCTATCTCTCCCTTTCTTCTCCCAATGAATTCCTCTTTCACCTCTTCATTTTATTTTTTAGATATCATCCCTTCATATTCAACTCATCCTGTGCCCTCTGTCTATGTATACATGAACAGAGAATATATATATATATATATATATATATATGTATATATATATATATATATCTGCCCACACTCACATATATATTTATATACACATACACCCTTCTATACATACATACATATGTATGTATACATATAGATAGATACACACACACAGACACACATATTCCCTTCAACTATCCTTGTACTGAGAAAAGTCTTATGAGTTACAATTATCATTTTTCCATGTAGGTATGTAAATACTTCAATTTTAATAAGTTCCTTATGATTTCTTTTTCCTATTTACCTTATCATGCTTCTCTTGCTTCTTGCAGATTTTCTGTTCAGCTTTGGTTTTTTCATCAAGAATGTTGGAAAATCCTCTATTTCATTGAATTACCATATTTTCTCCTGTAGCATTATAGTCAGTTTTGCTGGGTAGGTGATTCCTGATTTTAGTCCTAGCTCCTTTGACTTCCAGAATATCATATTCCAAGCCCTTTGATCCCTTAATGTAGAAGCTGCTAGGTCTTGTGTTGTCCTGATTGTGTTTCCATAATACTCAAATTGTTTCTTCCTGACTGCCTGCAGTATTTTCTCCTTGACCTGGGAACTCTAGAATTTGGCTATAATATTCCTAAGAGTTTTCTTTTGGGGATCTTTTTTAAGAGGTGATAGGTGAATTCTTTCAATTTCTGTTTTGCCATCTGGTTCTAGAATATCAGGGCAATTTTGCTCGATAATTTCTAGAAAGATGGTGTCTAGGCTATTTTTTTATCATGGTTTTCAGGTAGTCCAATAATTTTAAAATTATCTTTCCTGGATCTATTTTCCAGGTCAGTGGTTTTTCCAATGAGATATTTCACATTGCCTTCTATTTTTTCATTTGTTTGGGTCTGTTTTATAGTATCTTGATTTCTCATAAGGTCATTAGCTTCTAATTGCTCCAATTTATTTTGAAGGATTTATTCTCCTCAGTGAGTTTTTGAAATTCCTTTTCCATCTGGCAAATTTGGCTTTTTAAGGCATTCTTCTCCTCATTGGCTTTTTGGGACTCTTTTGCCATTTGAGTTAGTCTATTTTTAAGGTGTTATTTCCTTCAGTGTATTTTTGGGTCTCTTTTAGCAGGTATTGACTTGCTTTGCATCATTCTCATTTCTCCTCCCAATTTTTCCTCCACTTCTCTTACTTGCTTTTCAAAATCCTTCTTTAGCCCCTTCATGGCCTGTAACCAATTCATATTTTTCTTGGAGGCTTTTGATGCAGGAGTTCTGACTTTGCTGTCTTCCTCCCAATCCATGCCTTAATCCTTTTGTCCCCAGAAAAGGATTGTATGGTTTTTTTGTGCTTCCTCTACTTGCTCATCTTGCCAGCCAATTACTTGACTTTTGAGCTCTTTGCCACAGTAGAACCCTGCTTCCAGAATTTAGAGAGCTTTGTCCCAAATCACTGGAGTTTTTGAAGCTGCCAGAGGGCAGCTATTTTTTGCAGTTATTAGGAGGGTGCCACCTCTGCAGCCCTCACAAGTTCTGGCTCACGGGCCACACACCCCAGGACCACCACCCAAGACCATGATCCATATCCAAGCATGTTAAAGCAAGAGCAATTACGCTTTGAATGATTTCTTGTACCCCTACAATCTGCAGGCCAAGAGCTGCCCCTCTGCCACTTCTCGCCCCAGGGACAGTGGCCAGACCACACTCTTCCTTCCCACCCTGTTCCACCACACTTGGCTCCGAGCTCAGTGCAATACTCTTTCTGTCCACCTGCCAGGCTGCCTTCAGTGGGAGATTTGTTTCTGTCTGTCACTTTGTGTGTTCTTTAGTTCTAAAGTTTGTTTAGAGTTATTTTTTTACATATATTGGAAGTGATTGGAGTGGGACCCCATGCCAAGTTTGTACTTCTACTCTACCATCTTGGCTCCATCCCCTTTCTTTAATATTTTTAAACTATAGTTATTTTTCATAAAAAGGTAATTGTTCTAACATGTAATGGATTTATCATTCTTATTTTAATTAAATTAATATTTAAACATTTATTGGTTTTAATTCCCCATACAGTAATATCAATAGATATAGCCCCCATAAACAAAAATTTGGGGGTTCCTTAATAAATTTTTTTAAGAATGCAGAAGGATCATGAGACTTAAAGGCTTGAAAATCACTATGATAAACACATATAATCTGTGATTATTCCTAAAGAACAATGGACTTAAAGTTGGGAAACCTAAATTCAGAGTCCAGTTTATTTTACCCTGGCCTAGACAAATCTTTTCATCTGTCTGAGCCTCAGTTCCCACATCAGAAAAATGGGGATAAAACAATAACTGTAATACACACCTTACAAAGATGTTGTAAGAAAAGAAATTTGTGAGCCTTAAAGTAGCACACAATTATTTTCCTAGAATAGCCTTTCATGACAATGATAGAAGAGATCATGCTCCACAGATGCCCTGTATTTTGAAAGCTATTTTGATGTGTGTGCTATTAACTAATGTGTGTGATATTAACTAATAAAAAGTCCTATCATTTGCCTCCCTAACTGAAACTCTTTCTTTAGCATCTTCCCTAAAATTGAAGAGAACCTGGATGAAAGAGAGATAGATTCTCTAATGATATAAACAGAAAGGCAATAGAGTAGGGCTTTCCAGACAAAGCTGAGTTGAGGAAAAGGGATTGTGGCTATGTGTCTGAGTGTCTCTAGCTAGACTTCAGTTAGTTTAGGAAAAGAAATATCCATTTCTATGTCTTTGTGATTATTGTTTTAACATATTTCAAAAAAAATACAACAGGAATACAACAACAACAAATAAGTAAAAAGAGGAAAAAAAAACATTTGAAGTACTCGAAATAACATTTCACCTTGCATAGAATCACATGATCTCAGAATTGGAAGGGAAATCAGAGGCTGTCCTGTTCAATTCACTCCAACTAAAAATCCTTTTGACAGTCATGCCCTACATGAGTGGTTATTCAACCTCTGCTTAAAGACCTCTAAAGAGCATAAATCACCAACCCAAGCCATATGCAGATTATCTATTTTCACTTATAGACAGTTCTTCTAGGAGATTCTTCCCTACATTAACCTTAAATCTGTCCCTCTGCAAATCATTGCTTTTGATTAACTTAGAAAGTCAGGGCAAAAAAGAAACATTATTATTATTACTCCTACTCCTATTTCTACTGTTGCTGCTGCTTATACTAGTCTTACTACTGCTACTGCTACTACTAATACTATTGATGCTTCAGTTGCTGTTTCTGCTGCTGCTACTGCTAGTGGAACCAGGATTCAATCCCAGATTCTTTGACTAAAACCCAGTTTTTCAGCTAAAATTTTAAAAATGAATTATTTTAGCTAACTTAAAATTTATTCTGTCAGTATATATACTAGGGCTCTGTGTTTGCATCTTCTCTGTGGATGGGATGCAACATTTAAAAAAAATTGTTTCCCACAAGTAAGGTATTGCATTTACATTAAAAAGTGCATACATGGGCATTTTCAAAATGCAGCTGCAAAGATAGATATTGAAATGCCTATAGTATGTGCATAGGCCAAAATGGTTAATGTAGATTTGCCAGGTGAGAGAATGCATATAACATTATATCAATATGTGACTGTATGATGTGATGTTTTGTAAGACTATATCTAATTTGGGCAAATATGAAAGGAATTTTGCCTTCTCAGTTTTTTTTTTTTATTTCTAGTGTTTGATTCAACATAAAAGTTAAGATAAAAAAGGAGTTAAACTTTAAATTAGTGAAAACCACTGGACAATGTGATAATATATGAACTGAAATAAACAGGATCCTTATGTATTTTAATAGGAGTTGTGACTTCTTTAAAATCTTTATTGTTGGAAATCTTGTTTCCATTTCTATTAGTTGTATTACTGTGATTTAATGAAATGTCTTGTTAAACTGTTAGAGGAATATTTCATATCCATATAAAAAGACGATCTCAGAAATTGTGGTATGGAGATCCCTGATGATGTTTTATGCAAAATGATTTTGATTAGGAATTTTGTGCTGAATATTTATAAACTGTTCAAGTCTATATGAAATACAAATGTAAAAACTATGGTGGTAACAAAGAAAAGATGCAGATTATAGTTTCATTCATTCATGTTTTCATTCTTGACATGCTTCATCATTCTAAATAGCCCATTTTGACATTAGTATTATATAGATTTGAGGATAGAGTCAACATTAGCTTTTGAGAGCTTTCACATTGCAGTATTCACTAATAGGAAACATGGAAATAATTTGCTCCCTGATATTGTGTTTTTTGCTATTTTTTGGGAAAAAAATAACAACAATTTGACTCATACATGTATATGCTATCTCTTAAGTATTCATTCTATAAATATCAAAGTCTTAATTATGAAACAGTAAAATCTCTGAGTGCTCTTTGTATCTATAATGAACCAGTTTCTAAATAAGCATGTATGTCTATGCATATATTATATTCCTATGTTAAGATCCATGGATGAAAGATGTCATAAAAGTCCCAAAGGTCATAATATTATAGTTATTGAAATTGGAAATTTCAACAATGTTGGGAATATGGGGTATCCAAATATATATCTATTCCTACATATATCATATGCATATCATATATAAATGTATGTATATATATAATACACATACATATTCCCAACATTATTGATGTTTTCAATTTCAATAACTATAATATTACTACCTTTGGGACTTTTATGGCATCTTTCATCCATGGATCTTAAAGGGCTTTACACACATTAATTCTCACAACATCCCTCTGAGGCACAAAAATATCATTAACCCCATATTACAGATGAAGAAACAAGTACAGAAAGGTTAATAATACTTACACTACTTTCTATTTGCACAGTGCCTCTCTTTCATGGATCTCAAAGTACAACAAGATCCCTTTTATAATGCTGGTATTGAAAGACAAGTTTAATACTACCTCATAGGTTATACCATATCAGGCTTTTATTGGTATAGATTATTGTTAGAAATTATTCCATGGCATATATTGCTATATGTGATAATGAGTCATTCTATAAAACAGTTCTGCTGCATTTAAAATGGGGAGTTCACCTTCAAAATTAATGTTTGAGTTATGAGCTAATAATTTTCTATAGGACCAGTGACTATACAGAGAGTATACATAAAGAGATCAGTGTTATAATCAAATAAAACTTACAACATAGTTAAGAGGACATATGTAATGATATGCTTAATAGGTATTTTGCTATATGATAATTTAATGTAAATGGCAAGCACTTGATTGAGTACAAATTTAACTTGTATAAAGTGATACTAAATATTTGAACTTTTTCATTGCTTATTTATTTACCAATATCCATAAATAATGTTAGTATTAATAACTTTCCTCTATACCATGTACAATTTCTCATCTTATACACACACGTATATGTACACAAGGGCATATATATGTGTGTGTGTACATGTATATACATAAATATACATAAATATATATAGATATATATAATTCAGCACTCACACAGGTAAAAATATTATAGTGGGGATATACAATCTAGGATTTATAATTCAGAAGGTCAAGTATTCCTTTGCTTCCTCCTGCCTATCTAGTAACAAACACTGTAATACAATTTATTTGTTTCTTTTACCTAAATGTTTTCTGTATCTAGATTTTACTTCAAATATATAGAGAGGCCAGGGATTAGTCAGATATATATAAAATTTAAATTAGGGCAGAGAGCCAAAATATACATTTTTCTTAACTGGGGGGCTCAGGGCTATTATGAATATACTAGTGATTTTCATCTGATATATAATCTGACATAACCCTAGGCAAAAAGTGAGCTACCTGTTGGATTATGGTATAAATAAATCTCCAGCCTCCATTTTAAGAAAAGAGGTGGAGGTACAGGATAGTGGGAGGAAGATAAAAGATTCAGTTCTCCTTTCCTTAAGGGAAGAGGGAGTTGATAAAATCCAGTACCTTTCACAGCTCTACCAGTTGATGTTACCAGATAAAGGAGAGGGATATGACTCAAGAATATGAGCCAAGATTCACTATGTCCCAGTCTCTTCTATAACGGCCTAGGTCTGAGACTTTCTTCTTACTTCCTGCCCCAGTTAGACGATTCATCCCTTGATTTCCTAGGTGTCAAAGAGGACTAAGAGATGGGAGTCTCTGGGGGGCAAGAAGCTATGGATGATCAACAGAGAAAATGGCAACATGTTCCCAAATGAGGATCAGAAGACATTGAGAAGGAAAGGCAAATAACTAAGTAGGGGGAAAAAGCCAAGTTTAGGGCACAAAAGGATAATAGACATAATGACAATGAATTCCCTATTCCTGATATCTCCTAGGAGTCTTAGGGCACAAGAAAGACGGTAGAGAGGCAAGTCAAATCTTCCAACCACACAAGAGGATGTACACACATTCCAGTGTCCAGATAATAATTGGCCGGTGGGCGGGGGGGGGGGGGGAGTCTATCTCTAGCAGTTCCTAGAAAAGGGCTATTAGTAATTCCCAGACTGGGTCAAACATTGAACATCATTTCTATTAAATGATAAATAACTGATATATCAGAAAGGAGTGTCTCTTAGCCCTACTCTCTTGAGAAGGACCCTCCTTGATTGAAACACAGAGAAGACAAGAAAAATTATGTTTTTCCCCTCAGTGTGAGCTGGCTCTCATCTACATGAGCACTTGTGTGTGTGTGCGCACGCACACACAATTTCTGTCAACTTGGTTGGTTTTGCTTTGGGGCCTTGTATTTTAAGGTCTCATCATCCCTAAGAATGCACTATTAGACAAAAAAAAACTGCTGAAAGAACAGGAAAATGGTATGGCATAGACCAATATCTTACACAGTATACCAAAATAAAGTCTAAATGGGTGCACAATCTAGGTATAAAGGCCGATACTATAAGCAATCTGGGAGAGCAAAGAATAGTTTACCTGTCAAATTTATGGTGAAGGAAGATTTTATGACCAAGCAAGAGATAGAGAGCATTACAAAATACAAAACGGATAATTTTGATTACATTAAATTGAAAAGGTTTTGTACAAATAAAGATAATGTAACCAAGATTAGGAGGGAAATAGAAAATTGGGAAAGAAATTTTACAACCAGTATCTCTGATAAAGGCCTCATTTCTTTTTCTTTTCTTTTCTTTTCTTTTTTTTTTTGCTTTTTGGGGGGCAATTGGGGTTAAGTAACTTGCCCAAGGACACGCGGCTAGGTTTTTTGTTTGTTTGTTTTGTTTGTGTGTGCGTTAAGTGTCTGAGGCCGGATCAGAACTCAGGTCCTTCTGACTCCAGGGCCAACACTCTACTCACTGCATCACCTAACTGCCCCATAAAGGCCTCATTTCTAAAATATACAGAGAACTGAGTCAAATCTATAAGATTATAAGTCATTCCCCAATTGATAAATGTTGGTCAAAGGAAATGAACAGGCAATTTTCAGAGGAAGAAATTAAAGATATCTATAAGTATATGAAAAAATGCTCTAAATAACTATTGATTAGAGAAATGCAAATCAAAACAACTCTGAGGTTGGGGTGGCTAGGTGGCACAGTGAATAGAGCACCGGCTCTGGAGTCAGGAGAACTTGGGTTCAAATTCGGCCTCAGACACTTAACACAAAAACTAGTCCTGTGACGGACAATTCACTTAACCCCAATTGCCCTAACTTCCCCACTCCAAAAAGCTAAACAAACAAAGAAACAAAAAACCCCAACCAACTCTGAGGTACCACATCTCACCAGTCATATTGGCTAAAATGACAAAACAGGAAAATGATAAATGCTGGAGAGGATGTGGAAAAATTGGAATACTAATGCATTGTTGGTGGAGTTGTGAACTAATCCAACCATTCTGGAGAACAATTTGGAGCTATGCCTAAAGCCCAAAGGGCTATAAAAATGTGCATACCCTTTGACCCAGAAATACCACTTCCAGGGCTATATCCCAAAGAGATCATAGAATTGGGAAAAGGACCCGTATGTACAAAAATATTTGTAGCAGGTCTTTTTGTGGTGGAAAAGAACTGGAAATCAAGGGGATGTACATCAATTGGGGAATGGCTAAACATGTTGTGGTATATGAATGTAATGGAATACTATTGTGCTATAAGAAATGAGAAGCAGACAGATTTCATAATAACCTGGAGAGATTTCTATAATCTGATGGTGAGTAAGGAGAGCAGAACCAGGAGAACTTTGTACACTATTACAGACACAGTGTATGTGTGACAACTAACTTTGATAGACTGGTCTCCTCTCAGTAATATAAGGTTAGAAGACAATTACAGCAGACTCATGATGGAAAGGGATATCCTTATCCAGAGAAAGAAATACAGAGTCTGAATGCAGATTAAAGCAAGCTACTTGCTCTCTCTTTTCTGTTGTGTTTTGTCCTTTCTTATTGTTCACTCCATTGGTTATAATCCTTCTTTACACCTTGACTAATGTTTAATGTGAAGGTATTTGTAGTTCCTATATTTAATTGCATGCTGCTATGGAGGGGAAGTATGGGGGGAGGAGACGGAGGGGAGAAAATTTGAAACTCAAGTGACTGTGGAACTGACTGTCGTAAACTAAAAGTAAATAAATAAAAAAAAAAACTCATCATTCCTTTCTTGAATTCTCCTCTGTCCCTTGCTTCTACCTACTCTGTAATCTAATGTTGAGGCACTATTAATGCATGCTTTAACCATTTTCTTCTTAGTATCAGCCAGTATTGATTTACTTTTAAATGGGTACTGGTGGGTGGTTATAAAAAGAAGAGGTTGGGGGCATTTGCTACTTCATAATTTTGCTTAGAACTGGCCCTTTTTGCCTTCATTTGGACCCAGAGAAATAAAAACTTTAAACAGAGAGATTTGAGTTCATTTGCACAGAGGGATTTGAGGTAATGGGTAGCTGTACATCTTACAGGAAATGTTCTGTACAATATATCCATATTAAAGAAGAATGGCAACTGCTATTATCCCCGTCTTAAAGGTGGGTGCAGTGGTGTTAAGTCATTTGTACAAATACAAGGAATCAAAAAGAGAGACATATGCCATTATGTCTGCATGTGTTTTAAAGAACAACTGTTTGCTATCAGTCCTGTCTCATCACTAGGCCACACTGTTTCTGTAATGATAGAAGTTAAGCTTTGCTTGCCCTTATAGGATTTTATATCCAACTTAAGTAGGCAGAAGCAAAGAAAGATTGATGAATTGGGCTCCAGTCACTCAAGTCGTCAGTGATGGAGCCAAGAACAGATTGAAAATGAGGCTTTACCTGTATTTTGTTCAAATTACCATAGACCCCAAAACACAGTTTGCTCTGATTTATCATTGCTAATTTGTATGGTCTATCTATAGTGGAAAGAGAGAAGCTAAATGGCATGGTGGAGAGAGTTCCAGGCCTGAAGTCAGGAAGAAGTATTTTCCTGAGTTCAAATCTGGTCTCAGGTACTTGTGAGCTTTGTGACCTTGAGTAAGTCTCTTAACCCTGTTTGCCTCAGTTTACTCATCTGTAAAATGATCTGGAGAGGAAAATGGCAAATCCCTCCAGTATCTTTGCCAAGAAAACTCCAAATGGGGTGATGAATGGTCAGAACCAACTGAAGCAAGAAATTGTGGAAAGACCTAGAAATACTAGTCCCATCCTTCCTGGAAGATTCAGACAACTGCTAGTGAATTGAAACAGTTAATTATATGGGGCCCTTGGTGGTTCTGGCAAAATCTGAATCTCGAGGTTTTAAGCATTAGTTTAGGGCTTTTCCTCACTGTTCTGTATGTATATTAGGGATTTTATAAAGAGCTTAAAGCATTTTATTATTGTGGCCTTAATGAATCTGAGTAGTCCAGAGCAGGAACATCTTATATTTGAGGAAACCTGAGGAACCTTTTAAGTTTCTTGCCCAAGGTCACACAGGGAGTGAAACAGTGATAAAGTAAGGATCAGAACACACAGTTCTCTTGACTTCTCTCATCCAGGCCCAAATCCATCAGATCACATAGCTTCCCAACATACCTAACAGGCTTGTCACTCTCCGAGCTTCTGAAAAACCTCACTAATATCATTAGAACTTACCAGGTTTCCTTTTCCATATTCATTTATGTACACCGATTAGCTCATTCTTTTCAAATGCCAGGGATGTATTGCTCACTAGAGGAACTTCAGTACCCAGCAGTCTTTAATGTAAAAGGCAAACCTTTCCACTAATGAGCAGTTTGTCTAGTGTTCTTAACCTTATCAGCAGCTCCTGAAGTGATAAAGGCTTAACTATTATGCACTGAAAGGTGTTGATAATTCTCAATCTTCATGCAGAAAAAGGCTTTTTTTGTCACTTCTTAGGGTCTACTGTTAAACTTAGCAGACTGCTTACAAATTACCTTGCCTGTTCTGCAAAGCAGACAGCTGGAAGTATTGGTGGGCCGGCGGCAGGTGGAGCCTCCCCGTGTCAGGACAAGAATGATACCTGCTGCTTAATAGAAAAAGAACCATTTGCCATTTAATGATGTAGACCAGGCCAAGGAAATGGACTGGATATAGGGGCAGAGAAGATAGGGGAGAGTGGAAGAAGAAAAAAATAGAGTACGAAGACTGCAAATCAGAATGCTACCACTAGAATTTTTTAAAAAATTCTTCCATTTCTGGGATGTCCTGGACACCAAAATTACCATCTAGGAGTTTTAGGCCCAGGAGAGCTTTCCCTAGCCAGCCTCTGGAATGAATAACGCGGGACATCATTGTCTCCATGTAGCTGCAAGAGAAACAATAAAAGCTTGATCAGCTGAATGCTTAAATATGGCTGAATGTTTGATGAGATGAAGATGTAATTTTGTCTATGTTCCCCAAGGATCTGGATTAAATATGACTACAGGGCCTAATCAAATAGCTAGTCACTGAACAACGGTCCCAACTGCATTTTTCATTCTAGGCATGCTTTGCCCCCCCCCTCTTCTCCGAGTACATTACTTATTCACTGGTTTGTCAGCAGTGTGCATTATTAGCGCTTGAGAGATAAAACTTTAAGTGTTGCTCCCAATTAGCACAACAGTGACCACGCACCATGCTCTGTGCTTAATGTCTGCTCTCCGAGAGGAGCTGGTTTTGAAGGTCTGAGGTGGAGGAGAAAAAAAAAATGAAACAGCTTAAGCATTCATTTTGAGTGGAGAGACAGCGCCTATTAACATTTAACAGCATTTGTGCAACTTGGTGCGGAGGTTATGATGCAAATGAGGAGGAATTAAAAGTGGCCAGGGGTTTGTCATTGATGGATTGCAGTCTGGCGGTGTTCACACTTCTGCCGTGTCCATCAGAAGCGATTACTGTGTAATTAAACCTTATTTCTCGACTCTTCAGTGCATAATTACTTTGTGAATGTAACCATCATCTAAAAAAGCTACCAAAATGCTTTAGCATTTAGTCTAGCAGTCATTTCCCTCGCTTGTGTCAGATATAACCATCAGACAGTGCAAAAGAACTGTCACTTTTAATAAGAGGCAAAAAATTAAATGAAACAGTATGCTTATTACAGGAAAATTAGGCGTTCAAGTGGTAGAGTCCTTTTCTGCTATTTGCATAATTTATTCCTTTTTGTCCCTCACACCAGAAGCTTCAGGCAATTTTCTTCACATTTAAATAGATCGCACATTTAAGGCTACTTAAGGAAAATTATCACTTTGCATATTTTAATTGTTGTAAAGAAAGTGAATAGAAGAGGTCTGCAGCTTGGACTCTTGAGTCGGTCAGATGCTCAACTGTCTGATTCTGGAGCTCCCCACTGCTCCACTAGAGATAACCCTACAGTTCACAGCCATCCACTTGCATTTCATCAGCATGCAAATGCAGCTCCGAGCGCTACAATAAGTGGGTCTTTGATATTTACAAACTAGCCACTAATAACTAAAATGTAATTTGTTTGACATAACTTTAGATTCTCTTATCTCCCTGCCTTTTTTTTTTTTTAAAGAGAAAAACCTGATAAGTCCTTTAGCTTTAGAAAACCTCAGACAGGGTCCATTCAAACCAGAGAATACCCTACAGGGTCTGGCAAGTATTATTTGTGGCAATATCGTGTCAGGTCCCTTCTTCAGTGGAATTTCAGCAATGCAGCATATATTTCATTCTGAATTCTTTTGTTTAATTTGGGTTCACCTTTAACCAAATGAAAATTCAAATAAAAATTACAATGAGAATTCTCCTGCACTTACCTCCAGAACTCTATTAGGAGGATGGTGTTTCGAATGGATGATTCAGTTTACCATTGGAAGGATGTAATGTTTCACTGTATTGTAATTTGGGACAAAAATGAGAGAAATGTTACAATGCATTACAGAGTACAGTCTGTAAACAGGCGAATGCCTTTACAAATTGTTAATTATGAAGTGGATGACAAATTTAATAGGAATTCTAATGAAAACTTTGATGAAAACATTACTTGGTCTGTGATTTCTTGTAACTCTGTGGATAGAAAAAAACTCTAATAGCATGTTTTGCTTAGTTTCTTTACTTTTTCATTACTCCTTAAAAAAAAAAATCCCACAGAGTTCCCAAAGACTGAAGCTTAGAGTGTTCATTTTGACAAGCCAGCAGTGCTTTAAAGTATATTAAGATGTGAATTTGATTAGATCAACATCACTTTTGTTTAATTACAAACAATTATATGTTCCCTTTGGCTACTGGTCATTTTCCTTTCCAGTGCCATTGTCCTCCTTAAGTGCAAACTCTAAACACTAATGAAGGGCTGTGTCTGCGGCTAGCCCACATTTGTAGACACTAAGCAAACATTTGTCTTGAAAAGTAAGTGAAGTAGGCTTTAGTTTACTGAAACCATCAGTCTATGGCAAAGTAATATAAAGCAGCATGTTACAGGGATTGACAAAAGGTCAACATAAGATATAACCTCATAATTTGGTAAGAAACATAACATCTTTTTAACTGGCTGTGACTTTCAGTCCTTTTCTTAAAAAAAAAAAATTCTTTCTGCTGTGAAATATAGCACTATTTTAATAGGCCATAATGGGGTTATACCTGCCTGTAGGACATTAATACTTTAGACACTTTTTTGTTATATGATTTTTGCATACATATTTAATTGTGTTCACATCATTTTTACTCAGATTGTTTAATGGGGGAAAATCAACATAGCATCTCAGCATTCTAGAATATTAGAGCTGGAAGGCACATCAGAGGTCACCTAGTCAAACTCAGAGGCCCAAAGAAGTAAGAATTGCACATGTTGAAGAGAGTTGCACATTTCCCAAGGGGCAGTGCAAAGTCGAAGCCACATATGGACCAGGCATGGTGAGCCCTAATGAAAGAAAGTTATTTCTGGAAGCAATGCTCTGCATCATTAAACACTTGGGTAGAGCAACTGATTCAAAGGTTCCCATTTTGGATTTTGCGTTTTGTCTGCCTTTTGGAGATTAACATTCAATGTGCTGCTGCACCCAAATATAAACCAGGCATTGACTGAATTATTCAACTTTGCTGGCCATTGATTCCCTGGGTATATACATACATACATACATACATACATACATATATATATATATGTATTTTTTTTTAAGTGGGAAGAGCAAAGAATGAATTGCCTTTCAAGAGCACATAGCTGTATCAGTCAAGAAGGAGGTCAGAGTAGGAAGGAACTTTAAAGATCATCTGAATCAAAGGTTTTTAAACTGGGGGCCATGATTTTGACAGGATTCAGATTTTGTGATTTCCATGAGCTTGAATGGGAAAAAACATTTCATCTTTATTTTCACTAACCTCTACTTGAAATTTAGCATTTCATTCAATTATCAATGTAGTCAGCAAACCACAACAGTTTTAGCAGGACCTATGACAATATCACCAATAGAAATCACAGATATATTCATATAGCATAATAGTTGAACATGGATATTAGATTCCAATATGACATGAGTGTGGCTTTGTCAGGGATGATCTTTAATGTTCTTAGATAAGCTAAACAATAATCTTCACAGTGTTGTCTTTTAAAAATGAATTTTAATTTAACTTTGCCTATATTCTAAATATATTGTCTTTTTAAATGTGTTAATAATGAAACACATGAATTACTATATCACAATTTTTAAAAAATATATTAATAACTATTTCAATATAAGTGTCTTTCTTCGTAATCCTATGTGTTTTATTTTATGCACTTTGAACTTTTTTTTTTTCTGAGAAGGTATACATAGGCTGACTGCCACCTGACTGCCAAAGGGGCCCATGATTCACAAAGAAAAGGTTAAGAATTTCTGATGTAGAATAGCTCAAACATATTATACATGGGTAAATGGAGGCCCAGAAAGGTCATCTGTTGAGTGAGTCCAGGACATAAACCCAGCTGGGATTCTGATATTTGAATATTTTTATATTTGGTCTAATCTCACTTTTAATATTAAACCTTTTTTTAAAAAAATAACTAGGAATCAAGGGAGATCTTTTTAGGTTTGATTCCTTTGTATATTTAGTATCTTAAAAGCAGAAAAAATATATTACTACTTTATATTATAAATACATAAAGTACAGTTAACCTCTAAGATCTCAATGAATTGCACACTAATGGTGTAGAATTTAGCACTAGAAGAAACATTTCAGTTTACTGATAAGGATTTGATTCCCAGAGAAATTAAGTGACTGCTCCTGGTGACACTTAGTGTTAGAGCCTGAATTCCAATTCAATATTTTTTCCATTATGATCACTGATGATGATGAAAAGTTTTCATTTGCAGAGTTCAGTAAGATCTTTAAACATAGTTGCTTCTATATTGGTAAGTCAAACTATAGCACTTCCCCCCCTCCCTCTTTTTTAATGTGCAGAGAAAAGATGAAAAGGGACACTTGTTAAATATCAATACATTAGGGAACTATAATTTCCTTATAGATTTCATTCAGCCACACAAAGATTGACACCCAAGGTATTAGCTTTAGTTGTTTTTTTTTTTTTCTTAGACATTCTACACAGAGTTGAAGCATGGTACAGAAAACAGAGGGACAATCTGGAGTCAGGATACCTGATACAGACAGCTATGTAACCCCAGACAAGTTTCAATCTTTCAGTGCCCTCAAGCAACTTCCTAGACTAGAAATTACAGAAGAGTTATGCATGTACATCAGTGAAGAGAGTTTCCATGATGAAATCACACATCTGGAACATCAACAGATACTAATGTGGTAATAGCATACATAGTTTACTTAAAATTTTTTTTTTGTTTGTATGCCACTCTCTGAAATTTTTCATAAAAATAAAAGATTTATATCATGTTATTGAAATAATTTGTACTGGAGAATGATAGTATTACAAATCCCAATATGATACAAATCCTAATAACAAAATTCAAGTCCTGGATGCGCCATTTTATATACTTATATTTGACTGTATTATCTCCTTCTTTAGAATGTAAGCTCCCAAAGGGCAGGGACTATTTCATTTTTTATGTATCTACCTCCAGTGTCTAGCACAGTGAATGGTACAGAGTAACTACTAATTAAATATTTGTTGACCGATCTCCTTTTTTTAGATTTTTAGTGCCAAAGAATAACACTTTCCTACATTACAAATAAAGAGAGCAAGTTGGAAAATTATAATCCAGAGAGAAGTCAGAACTTAGCAAAAAAAGCATATGAATAGATAATCTAATTATAGTCACTAGGATTGCCACCTGTTTTTTCCCTTTATTATGTAATACAATAATAATGGACTGAATTTGATTTATTCAGTAATTTTTCCCCCAAAAGTATTTATCAGTGAGTTAAGAAAAAAATGTTAAAGAGCTGTGAAAACTTATGAATTAAATTAAAATGCTTTTCAAACATGCCAATTTATTGTAATTTTATTTCTCATTAGGAGCCTTAAATACTTTGCCATATCAATTAAACATATACTAAGGTAGAACTATAAATGAAGTTACAACTATCTAATAGAAGTCTTACTTTGAGGTATCCAGACTTCATCATATAGATGCTGTCAATCACCATGCACATACTCATTTTTGTTTTCATTTTAGCCCATGACTTTCAGAAGACCATAAGCTTTCCAAAGGGGAAAATAATGTTTACCCAAATTGGATTAAGGAACTTGGCAGACTGACCTGAAACAACAATCAGTAGGGCAATGTTGCCAACCACAAAATATGGTTTCTTTTGTTTTTGCCCTGTGCCCATCACAGTGCCTGGCAAATAGAAAGCACTTAAAAATAAATGCTTGTTGATTTAAAATAAACTATACACAGAATAGTGGTTTGAAGGTTCAAAACACTGCCATGTTTCACCTTAGAAATATTGATTCTTGTATGAGAATCCCCACTGCCCTAATTCCTGCCTACTAAAGAATTATACCTTCCCTAGCATTACTCAGAAAATAATGGATTTTAAAGTGAGTTGTACTTAAACTCCCCACCAAATTTCTCCTTTTCTTAAGCAGTTCTTCAGTGTTTAGAGTGAAGCTGCATGAGAGGAGAGCAGAGAAAGATTAGAAGGTGGTTCTTATTTCTCATTTCCTTTTCTTTCCGATATATTGCTTAAGCATCTTTGATCAAAGAGAGCTGCTGTGGCCCTGGAAGACTACCTGAATTTCTCAACCACATTGGAGTTGCATGGGGAAATAAGGAACACAAGATCATAAATCTAGACATGGGAGGAACCTCAGAGGCTTTGTCCAAAACTCTCATTTTACAGAGGAAGAAGTACAAAAGCCTGAGTGTTTTGTCAAAAACCACACTGGTAAATAAGCATCTGGGACAGGATTTGAAACTAGACCCTCTGACTCTAAAGTATTTATCAGTGTAACCTGGATCCGTCAGGGATCCTGGGATCCACCTTTTAACCTGGGATCCACCCCAATTCCCAGCATGCCTGTGGATAGACTTCAGAGGTACACAAACTTTCCAGTTTTCCTTTAATAGTGATACCTTCTCTTTGAGATTTTTCTCCATTTTCTCCTGTCTTTATCTTGTTTGCACAGCTGTTTTTATGTTATCTCCCTGATTTGACTATGAGAGAAGGGACTGTCTTTGCCCTTTGTATCTCCAGTGCTTAATATGTTGTGGCACATAGTAGGTGCTTAATAAAATGTGTTGATTTGATTTATCTTTAGGAAAAAAAATATAAATCTTTATATTTTGTTAACCTTAAATAAAAGTTTGCATTTCTTTTGATTATAAATATAGGGAACAAACATTCTGAAAAGAAATCCATAGACTTCTTAAGACTGTTAAGAACATCCACAACACACAAAAAAAGGCTACATAAATATGAGTAATCTTTTCATTGTATGCATGTTGCCTCCTTTAAGGGAGATAAATAGGTACTAGGAGGATGAGAGGCACCTGGCTAAAAGTTAATGGAGAGAGAGAGGGAGAGGGAGAGAAAGCATTGATTCTGAAAGTAGAGTACCTGGGTTTGAATCCCAGCTCAGCTGCTTATTACTTGTGTGTCCCTGGGCAAGTCATCTTACTTTGGGGGGTCTATTCCTCTACTCTAGTGAAAGAGTTGAACTATGATTGATTCCTTTCAACTTTATGAGGCTATGAGTGGCTGCTGATTAATTTAGTCTTTTCTCCCTTCTAAATCAATGGTAAATAGCCAACTAATCTTTTAATTCAGCCCTTTGTCTTTACAGGATTTCTTCCACTTAGAGGCTGTTTCCTGGAAGGAGTGCTGTTACTGCTTAATACTCAGAAAGAATGTGGGAAGACTTCCTTAATTTTCTCCTGAAAACATTTTGGTAGGGAAAAATAATGAGTAAGTACAAATCTTTATTTCCTATAGTTCCTTTCAAAAGTTTTTAATATCAAAAAAATGGACATGTATCTGATCACAGTAACAATTCAAGGGTGTATTTCAAAATTATATTAATAGAGTTGGGTAAAAATGAAAGATCTTGCTTAAATTCTTTTTTTAGGACATTAATATAAAGTTTATCATATATTTGACATGGATACTTTAGTATTTTCTGGACAGAAGCTAATAACTGGATAAGTCATTCAACATCATGGAATACTGTAGTCAGTATTTTCCCACTTAACAATTAATGAATATACAGAGATAAAAATAGAAATTGAACCCCCTTCATATACCAAAGTATATACCTCCTTGGGCACTTCTGGCAAATTGGAAGCAAGATTTGGTCACTTGAGAATGAACTCTTCAATTTGCTTCCCAAATTTCAGTAGTGCCACTACATTGTGAGACTTTGGCTTGGACTCTTGGTGTGTCCTCCAATCATTAATTTTTCTTATTAATTTGGTCAATTAATGACAGCTTCTGTGGGTCCAAAGGTTTATTTATGGTCTTTTGTGGTCACCTTCAAAGCAGCTATTTGAATACATCTTCTGGATATTTCAAAGTATAAAGTGCTTGTGCAGCATTTTTCAGGTACAATGTAAACTAAATTCCTAGTTGTCAGAGTCCATGTCTCTAAAATGTGGTAGATAGGGATGGAATCAGAGAATCTGCTTAAATAAACACCATGTTCAGTGCTTGATTTTTATTTCCAAGCAGAACATCGCAAAGAAGTGAATTCCATAAAATTCTGGTACAAAAAACACACCAGAGGAGATAACAAATGGGGAAAAGGTTAAACCGTATTTCCTTTCCTTGTAAATATTTGAAAGCAGCTAATTTTATACGTTCGGAATAGTTGCCCCTACATCCACAATAAAAACATGCCTGTATTTTATGTGAATTCCTCAGAGTTAAACATACAGGCTGTGCTCATGGCCTGAGGGGCCAGGAATTCCACCACATTGAGGCTGCTAGTCATTTTACCTTCAGCCGGGGGTTTAAGAGCAGGAAGTGTTGAGGTACCAAAAAGGGAACAAGAAGCAAAAGGGCTTCATTAACAGAATACCGCCCACCCTTCACCCTCAGCCCCCCAAGTGCACACCACAAAAAAAGAAGCCCTTGAAGCATGAATACATGCATTTGTCTTCCAGCTTATCCCATTTTCACAAGAATCTAAATGAAAGCCAGTATTTCCCTTGAACTGTAATTTAAGGTTAAGTAGAGGAAGGTTTGGGGG
>WOXC01010554.1:70000-75000 GCA_011680675.1 Gymnobelideus leadbeateri
AAACTGACTAATAGATAAACATTCTGTGTGAAAGTAAATAGCCTTAAAGTAAACTGCCTTCACATCCCATTGATCAGCTCAGTCAGCAAAGTTTTCAATATTGTCACTAAGGTTCTAAATATTTTGGAAAGAAGCATGCTAAAAGTGTAGAGTGTTTTCATTTATGTCACATATAAGGTCATTATCAACTATCTCTTAAATCAGGATCTTCTGAACTAGTGATCTTTCACTTTCCATTTGGTTTTAGGGTATGTGGGGTATGTGGGGTATGTGTGTGTGTATGTGTGTGTGTGTGTGTGTGTGTGTGTGTGTGTGAATGTGGTTTTTGGAACTGTTATTGTGTTTATAAAGAAGAGCGTTATTAGGGGCTATTAATCAGATAATCAGACTGGCTCAATCACTTGGCCATTCAGCATAGGCAGAGTTGTTACATGGACTGGCTCATTACCTTACATTCATTAACCGCCTCCTTCAAGTCCGTAGCAGCCAAAAAGGAACCCAACTCTGTGCAGTCTGAATATTATGATTTGACTACCACTGATTGTTCCTAATCACTTCTGTAGAGGTAGCATACCTACTTTCAGAAGGGACGGGCAGAAAACTATGAAGTCCATCTATGGATAGCAACAAGAATAAGAATTTTAGAAGATAGCCCACAGGTCAGCTGTTTCATGCACACACACCCCTTCCTCAAGAGAGTAATTTCTACAGCATACAGAATTTCCTAAGAGTTCAAACCCTAAAATTCTGAGGCTATGTGGAACTTACAAATTATTTCAGCTTTTGCCAAAAGAGATAGATTTTGACCAATAAGATTTCAAATTCAGATTTCTAAGGGAGAAATTTTAAAGCTAGAAAGCCCAGATGTCTGCCCATAACTTCATTTCAGTTTTTGAACAAAAGCAAAAAATACCTTGGTTTAGTCCCATATTTGGCATTAACTCTTACTAGTCACAAAAGGGGTCAGTATTACAGATTTTTTCAAAGTGGTTTAAATCAGAGGAGGTTTGTCAAAACTTGGCAGAACCTTTCAAGTGAGCACAGCATGATGACAGAAATGAAACGCAATGTCTAAAAGACAGAAAATAGGTCAGCACTCTGCAATAGTAAACTTGTCAGTGAGATCAATATGAACCTAGAAGCTAATGGGGATGTTGGAATTTCCCTCCTATGAGGGAAGCGCAGTGTGGAGCCAAGAACACGATTGTATAGTTGAGTCACTTGCAGAAAAGCAGATGATCTATTTAAATGGTATTTTCTCTACCCTTAATGAAAGGCACTGTTTTCAATATGGAATTTTCATGTTTAAACACAGTTTTAACTGATGAAATGTCATAGTAAATTAAATTTTGGTTCATTTGCTCTGTTTTTAGTAATATGAGAAAAGAAAAAGGAAAGCAACGATCAAGCATCATAAAATTCCAGAAATCTCATGAAATCCCTCATTAGCTTTCTAAATGTTAAATGATTCAGAGAATTTAACCCTCCAAATGAGATCTTGACATAAATTTTGAAATGACAAAAAAAAAATCTAGTAACAGATATTTATCTTCTTGGGGCTTTTTAGTGCATTTATTTATTTTTGAAGGTACATTACTTAATAAAAACATCAAATGCCAGTGCTTTGCAACAGTTTTGTTACTGTCTCTTTAAAACAACCCCCCAAATTACATTCAAAAAGCCAAGCTTTTCTGCTCATGTAGTAGCAGTGGGTTTGGAAAAGTTATAGCCTACACTGCTCCTGTTCAGAGGCATTGCCCAGTATCAGTCAGCAGTCAATAAGCAGTTCCTGCCGCTGCTGCATATAAACTATTAAAGGATAAAGAAAACGCCATTGTGGGCAAGAGGGAAGGAGTCAGGAACCGAGCAAAATGCCACATGTGCCAGCTGGTCTTTCCATAGGGAAAGACTCCACAGAGAGTGTGGCTGAAGTGAACTTGAGGAGCGGAAATGGATCTTTCTGGAAACTTGGCTTATGGGGAAAGAAGCGCAGGAAGAAATAGAAATTAATTTGTTTGGCAAGTTATATGTGTATTTGCACACATGCACATGTCCAGGTATAATGTTCTACTTAAAAGAGAAATGTAACAAAACTGAGGTAGAGATAATGGCGGGAACACTCCAGCCCAGGAGAGATTTCAAAAGCATAATGAAAATATATTGACCAAAAATGGAGCCAAAATGTGTGTGTGGGGTAAATCCCCATAACTTTGAGGGTTTGTATGGGGTCATTTTGTCTGCATTTGTTTGTGGGGGGTTGAGGAGGAGGTGTTTCTGGTTTTGGCCGCTGTTGACTGAATTCTATAAGCAGCACTGCAACCCCATAAGCTATATCCGTGAGCTAGAATGTCGCCATTCCCAACAGTTTTAACAAATAACTTCAAAACTACCACGACCACCACTTATGTAGTAAAAGGCAGTCATAGTTTTTAGGTAATATGCCTTTTAAAGTCCTAACAGATCTTGTGGTTGATTGTTTCCAGATGCTAACATAAACGGAGTAAGTGGCTTTCCTTCACCAGTGTTATCTTTTAAGAACCATATCACTTAATTATCAAGGAGCAATGTACTAAGAACTCTTATAGTTTACTGACATAAAGAGAATTATTCTGCTCTGGTTTGATTCCCAGATTGGTAAAAGAACCAATTATTTTTTTAAGAAACCCTTCCATTTTCTTCTTTAAACTGCAAAGATTCAGTCATATCACACTTCAATATTTTCCTGGATACATTCAAAATAATTTTCCTTTCCATTTTCCAATTGTTGAGGTAAACATACATATTTAATATAAAGTAACATTGAAGCCTAGCCTATAACTCTCAGCAGTACATAGTGCTTTCAACACATTCCTTTGAGGTACTGTACAAATCACAATCACTTTCCTGAGTTTTTGCAGACAGAACATTAAAAGAAATGAACTGCAGAAATTAAGGTCCAGATTACCGTTACCCTGTTTTACCTGTTCTTAGCTTAATACCGCAGAACAGACAGGATTGAGGAATACTGTTGCTCTTAGAATGGCAAAAATCTGGTTCTCTGTCGCAACACAACCGTTCATCTCTTTAGTCCAATAATGTTTGAAGTTAAAGCTCTTTATATTAGCACATGCCACCAATGTAATTGTGAGGCAAACAAAAAAAAAGCACCACTCCAGGCACTTGACAGCAACTAAATCTCGAGAACAGCAGAATGGAATCAACACACGGGGTTCATGTCCTTCTGAAATCAACCCACTTGCACCTTGCTCCTTGGTGAGTGGTGTCTGGCTTGAACAGAACTGAGCATCAACACACGCTTCCTGTCATCTGGGGCTTTTCAGATCAGCAGCTCTTGGTTGATGCACTTTCCCTCCAAGTCTACCCTGACTCTAAAGATGCAACATAATCGTCATCTCCCCCAGTACCCTTTGCAAATTGAACACTACTGAAAAGGGGTTCTCTACCCTATGTAGCAGGTTTTGTGTGTGTGTGTGCCAACATTCATTACATTTAAAAAAAAGAAAAAGAAAAAAGAAAAAGGAAAATTATCACTGACTGCAACCGAACATTTTGTTCCATTCAACATATGTATCAAGCTCTTTTTGAGATATGCTAGGCTGAATCTTGCAGAAAGCATTTTCAAAGTCTTGATATGTAACTGGCCTCAATTGGCTGGGCATAATGGCTGAAAGGTCTGTCGCTGGCATGGCATGGAGAGGGCCCACTGCTGCTTCCTGACACAAATGAGCCACATCTAGTCCAGAGAAGCCTTCTGTGCGCTGGACAAGCAGTGCAAACTCCTTGTCATTGAGACAGTAATTGTGCTGTGAGAGCAGTTGTCCTATTATCTGGTGCCTCCCTGTGCTGTCAGGAAGCGGGATTAAAAGTCGTTTTATGAAGTACCTCCGAAGGGATTCATCTATTTCTTCTGGTTTACTGGTGGCGCAAATTACTACTATTTGGTCCTCAGCAGAAGTTAGTACAGTGTCCAGCTGCATAAGGAACTCGGTTCTCATCCTATTGACCGGACTGTGCTCTTCACTCACTTGAGAAGAGAGAAGCATGTCAATGTCACTAACAAAAATCACCGAGGGCTGGCGACACCTGGCCACGAGGAAGGAGGCATGGACGATTTTTTCTCCTTCCCCTAACCACTTGGTGACTAGACTGGAACCAGCAATTTTGAAAAATGTAGCTCCCAGCTGACTAGCTATGCATCTACCTAACAATGTTTTGCCTGTTCCCCGAGGTCCAAATAAAAGGATGCTCCGAGGTAGGGCAGTCAGTCCATTGAAAGCATCTGACCTCAACACGGGCCATAAAACCTCCTCTTTAATGACAGCCTTTACCAGGTCGAGGCCAGCGATGTCATTCCAGTCCACTGGAGGTCCTTGGTTGATAATCTCATTGGTTACAAGGTCAATGAGGTGTGTGTCAGTATTCTTCAGTTGCTCGTCCACAGAGTGGTTGGATGAGGTAGCTGCACGGAGTCCCGGGCCTTGCATTGGGTGAGGGAGGAGCTGTCTATGCTCGTCCCCATGCTCATTCATTACTGGGGATGTGTACTTCCCAAAGGATTCACTGGTTCTGGATCCCAAGGAATTTTTAGCAGTACTGTATGAAGGCGGTGTCAAAGCCCTGCTGGACTGGCTGCTGAATTTCCTTTGCTGTTCAGAGGACATTAGCTGCTTTGTTGGCTTAAATGCTAAGGATGATGTTTCAGCACTTCTGTCAAAGCCATTCCCCCTGTTTGTGTTTGAAATGCTGTTGTCGGGCATTCTGTACATAGGACTCTGTGTAGATCTCTGTTGGCCATAGCTATAATTTCCATAACTGGAGTCCATTTCTCCTTGCCCTGCCATATAGAAGGCTTTCCGTTTGAGAGAACTTGCTGAACTGTTTGTCAGAGCCGAGGGGGCAATAGGTGTCAAACCATGACTCTGGTAGGTGTAGCCAGGTACAGTGGTAGGGGGCAGAGGAGTAGGAGCAGGAATTCCTGAAGGCAGGTATGCTGAAGGAGG